>VOPJ01015709.1:0-15013 GCA_014673585.1 Semibalanus balanoides | reverse complement strand
TCCAGCAAATTGATTCACAATTTGCTCAAAATTAAATTGATTTATGTCAATGACTTTGGTCTTGCTGCATCCACTATTTTGCTTTGCAAATGTATTTAGTTCCTTTTTCACAATTATTATGTCTTTTTTGGAAACTGCATGTTGTTTGATGAATTATGATATAAATAAAGCTATTTTTGACAGTGTGTATACATAAGTATACTATTTTAAAATAGGTTAAATCTTGGACATTTTTTACCTCAACCAAAATTGGTCAATATTTGGTCAACCAAAAATGCCTCCTGTTTGGTATTAGATTGGTTTTGGTCAGGAGATTTTATACAAATGACATCACTAGTAGTGACCTTCATGAAGCACACAAGGCCCAGGTACTTTTTATAAACTCACAACTTTGAATTAGGGAATAATTGTATATATTAATTAAATTTCAATACAATAATTTTAATACCACAGTGACATTTTGAGAAATTGTTGTAAAAATCAAAAGGTAATTAATTGTGTAAAATTACCTTTTGATACCTTTTGAAATAATTACCTGCAAAATATTGCTGAAAAATATTGTGATTATTCATAGTGGAGTTGAATTACTAGCAAACGGTGATCACTTTCAGCACCCGTCCCTGGTCAGCCCCGGAAGATCCGAGGTATACCTATCTGTGATAAAGTCTCAACTAACACTAGTCGAGGCCAATGGTCTGTTACCTGGGTGGAGGGGCCAAGGACATGAGGTCTAGAAGACCAGTCTAGTTGGAAAACGACAGATCAAATACGTGTGTCCGACTTGACTAAGAAATCGGATAGATAGTTGCATCTTTCAGTAGGGCAATTAAAAAAAATGTGATGATCGAAACATAATTATATTATCAATAAAAACAAGAGTATGATATTGTCAGTCCGACAGTGATGCTTAAAACATGAAAAAAAACATCTGTATTCATTCTCCATGACGGATAAACTTGTGCATGCACTTATCTGTTCACTGCATCGATATACAGGTTTTATCATATTTATGTTTGTTTTGTTGTCAGCTACAGGAAGACCAAAAATGCAGTGAAGCTGGTTGATTTGAAGTTCCCAATGTAACAAAAAACGAATGCTTTTTATGTGTAAAAATTGTATCGCATAAAATAATCCGATTAATCTTATGGCCCGCAATGCCGAGACCAGAAAAACGCTGAAATGCGCTGTTTTCACACCAATAGGCGGTATGTATCGATACACAGTCACGCTATATTTAGGCCATATTTTATTCCGTATTTAGAACTCGGACTGGCAAAACACAAGACACGCATCACGCACATGCTTGTCATATGGTCAACCTAAGACACGCGTCAAGCAGACATTGGCTGCAGGACCAGAGGCGTACCCGTGACCTTCACTCAGCGGAAGTCAGACTACGAAACGGTCTCAAATCTAAACACCAGTGAAGAAGTGTCTAGAATACAGCATTAAGCCGGCCCACACCAGTTTAAACTAGTTCTCTTCACCATCTGGACTTGTGCTGTGCGTCATCTGATCAGCGCAGATAGCAACCACCAGTCTTTCCCGGCAAAAAATGCGCAGTTGTCACGGGACGAAGTGGTAGGGGCGGAGCTCCGTCGACATTGTTTACCACTCGGCGGGTATATGCCGCGCGGCTCGTGCCTCGCTCGCCAGTCTGCTCCAGCCTGCCGTCACGTCTTGAACCCTCTATTGAACCCGTGAATCTGTGCCCGCGGGTGTCTCAGCCGTCCAGATCTCTCAGTCCGCCTGCGCTCTGTCTCTGGTCGGGTGTCTCAGCCGTCTGGATATCTCCGACCGCCGCCATGGTTGTGGAGCGTGTCGCACAGCTGTCTCTGGAGCACATCTCGGCCCTGCTGCCCCGTCTGCAGAGGTACAGAGCGTACGGTCTGCACACCTGCAGTCTGCTGCAGCTGCTCCTCAAACGCATCAACACCGCCCCGTTCGAGATTTTCGCCGCCGGGGGCGACGCGCCGGACGCCGCTGTGGTGACCGTCACCCGCGAGGCATCACAGCTGGCGACGCTGGACGTGTGCGCGAGGGACGACCCAGCGAGCCAGCGGCGCCTGGAGGGCCTGCTGCGGGCGCCGCAGCTAAACGCCATCTGGAGGACCTCACTACGCGCCGAGGGTGTCAGCGCCGGCCTGGCGCCGCTGCTGGCTGCCGTGGCGGCACATCACGGCGTACGTGTCTCATTCAGCGACGAGCGGAGGCTGTTCGCGAGACATCCGAGCCTGCCGTGCCTCTCAGGCTCCGTGCCGCGGGCCGGGGTGACGGTCCGTCCGCTACAGCAGCGCCATCTGGCCACTCTGCGGCGGAACTGGAGAGTCGCCAACCGGCCGCCTCAGGAGGCGGTGGACGCACGGCTGGCAGCTGGAGTGTTCCTCCCAGCGGAGTCCCGTGAGTCCCCCGCCGCCTGGGCTCTGGTCAGCAGGCAAGGCGTGCTGAGGTTCGGCGTCTCGGAGGGGGTGTCGGACAGGGACGGTCACCTCCAGCGGCTGGCGGTGGCGGAACTGACCCGAGAGTGTCAGCACCTTGGCCTACCCTGTATCGCCAACGTGGCTGATGCAGATCTGGAGGCGTTCCGGGACCTGATGAGACTCGACTTCCTCTCGGCGCACTCGGTGATGAGAGCAGACTTTGTGCCAGAGATGGTGGAGGCTCAGAGTGTTGGTGAGGACTTTGAGGACGAGAAGCGGGCAACGCTGATGCATGGAGCATAAACTATTGCTAAAAAATCGTGATTTTTTAGCATGTTGCAGTTTGTCAACATGCTCTATGAGGATATGTTAAGCATTCACCATATTTTTGAAGATTCTTCCTGTAAGATATCCCCAAGCTGGGATTATATTTGAAGGGTGTTTGAATGTTGTGCCATCCTATCTATTTTGTTGACGCGCCGATGGGATTTAACTCTGACCCAATACAAACTCTCTAGTTGCTTATTTTCATTGGCAGTGATATGCTTGATATGTCGCTGCTCAATGGTGTTAAGTACGTTTAATAAACGTGTCAGACTCGTGTTTAAACTGCGTTTTTGTGTGGGTGTGGGTGGGTGTTAACTGTAAATCCGTTTTTGCTGTGAGCTTCTTGTATTTATGCAAATAAACCAAACATAACCTCGCTGAAACTTTTTCTCTTGATGGCAGACTTTCTGTTATATTTTGTTTGCGGCCGATACACATTGAAATGCACTCAGAACTGAACGAATGCACGGAAGAATGCACCGCCAACTTTGCCAGTTGGTATGACATGGACGGCGCATGGGTGCACGACCTTACACCTGTTCGCAATACTAGCAAATATTCTATTCACATGTGAGTCACACTGTGTTAACAGCCCTAGCATGCGACGCTTGCAAATGTTTCCAACACAAACATGTTCCAAAACACCCCGAACATGTGAACGATCGGCCACAGCACAGACTGCGGACGCAAACAGAGCTGATTGTGCCGACGGAGGCTTAGTGACGATATGACACTGGTGCTGGTACCAGCACCGCGAACAGACATTGCCACCAACAGCTGCAATTTTATGGCAACTATCTTCGTAGAACTAAATGAACATACAGCAGTTTCTAAACAGAGCTTTAATTATTATTATTAATTTATTATTTACTTATTATTCACAGTAAATTTGGTTTACGTGGGCATATACTTACTTGTAGGCAGTGTAAATCTTACTTCCACCTCGCTTGTTTGTTGTGTGTTTGTTAACGCTTGCTTCGCTTTGTTAGCATTATCTCTCATATGTTAGTTACTTGGGGTACCCGTCCGTGCTTGGTGCTGTGGCGTGACCGGTGGACGTGACGTCACGGGCAGCCTGTCACGTGAGCCGCGCGGGCTCGACCAATGCACTATGGGCCACAAGCCCGATCTAGCCCGCCATAATCGATCGGAGTGATTTCTTTCATTTTGATATGGAACATACATGAAAATGTTCAGAATTGACCTTGGACTAAGAATATGATAAAAGTTTTTTAGTGCAATCACACATGGAGGTATAAACGGCACCGAAACACGGAACTTTGTACGAAGCTTACAGCAGGGAGTCCGCGGCTCTCGAAAACGATGTATGTTTACGATGTAATGACGAATGAGATAGAACAAAAGATTTAAAATGTGCATGTTTTGATGTTAGAATGGAACCTTGGCTACACCGTGAAATCAAATTTAAAATTAAAACTGGGGGTTTTCCTGCTTTAAATGACAATTTGTGTTGACAACAGAAATGTCAGCAAAAACTGTAATGCAGTTTTTCTATAGAGCCGATCTAATGAATAACACACGATAACACGGAAGTACGAGCATGGTAGTTAACCCTCATGGGTTTGGGCTTGTCTGAGGCAAGTCAAGACTTTCTGCCCCAACTTGCCCCCGCACCCAAGCGGGGTGATTGTATTATTTCTGCCGCCCGCCGCGCGCGCAGCCGCTGCCGTGCCTGAGAGAAGGTGGGGAAGGTGGGACCCCCTGTTAACTTCCAAACCAAGCAACATAGAGCAACACGGTAAGAACCAGATGTTGCCTGTCATGTGTGAAATCTACTAGTATGGGCAATGTTTAGGTTTAAAGCAAACGTTTACCTTCCAGGTGCAAGTGACGACTCAACTCGACACTTCCAGAATAGCGATTTTGCTCTGTGGAAGACAACATCACAATTAATAATTGATTAAAATGTGAATAAAAGTCATATTCCTAGACAAGTTTTGCATCAGAAATACTAAGAATATATTTATTTGTTCGTATCTGGTTCAAAAAAGTCATAAAAGGTGAATTTTCCAATAATGACGTTGAGTTTCTTATAATTAGGGAGCCATCACTCAGTCAAAAACAAAGAAATTGCTCTGAAATTTGGTTTAGGTATTTTTCATACCCAGTGCTTTCATATATATTTCGTATTGAAACATTTTTTGAAATTTTGATTTTGTTTGATAAAAACATGTTTTTATTTTATTTTGGGGGTAAAAAAGTGAAAATCCGTGATTACCAGTTTAAAGAAAATGCAGTTTTCTATCTTGCGTCGTTTTTATTTTGCAATTTGCTACAAAACTCTATTTTCAACGATTTTTCCAACATTTATCGTCTTTCCACTAACATGACGTCACTAAAACGTAATTATCTTTCAAACTTCTCAATCAAGTTTGATGAAAATCTGACAGCATATGTATAGTTGTTGTTAACTTGGCTACTGCAAGTTTCAGCAAGATGCACTTAATGCGGAGAGAGTTATGTAAGAAAACCCTCAGGGAAGGTCGCTTTAGAACCCCTTGGACTACGGCGAGGGTTTAAAAAAAACATGAAAAAAACACGGATGAAATATTGGAGAACCAAATATGAGTGATACCCAAACCGAATTTCAAATCAATATCTGTATTTTTGACTGACTTGTGCCTCGGCTAAGTACTAGTCGTTGGCAATCAGAATATGTGGCAAACCGAAATGCGTGGCCGGCGTAGCTACGCCCGCCGGAATGCAATGGCGTGCGCTCCTTTCGGACGCCGGTGCTGGCCTCCGGGTAGGCTGTGGCCTCCGGGTAGGTTGTGGCCTCCGGGTAGGCTGTGGCCTCGGGGTAGGTAGGTTGTGATCGGTCATTTGCCTCTGCCCCAGTCCAGTCTGCAGTTGTGGCCGGATCGGTCATTTGCCTCTGCCCCAGTCCAGTGGCCGGAATCGGTCCAATTTGCCTCTGCCCCAGTCAGTCTGCAGTTGGTTGGCCGGATCGGTCATTTGCCTCTGCCCCACGTCCAGTGCAGTTGTGGCCGAATCGTCATTTGCCTCTGGCCCAGTCCAGTCTGCAGTTGTGGCCGGATCGGTCATTTGCCTATTGCCCCAGTCCAGTCTGCAGTTGTGGCCGATCGGTATTTGCCTCTGCCCCAGTCCAGTCTGCAGTTGCGCATGATACCTACCTAACGGTGAATTCATAGTAATAGTTTATTCAAATATATCCACGCGGTAAGCAGTTATTTTCTTCTCCTCAATAATTGCGTCATACAAGCCGGCATTTACCTACAGTACACAAAATCATTCGATCATACAGTTAAAACATTGTAAAACATACAGCTAAAATGATAAAAGAATGATATAAATAGTCGTTAAGAAGACTATGGCGACACAAGATTGCAATGATCGATACATATTGCGCCACTGATGACGCGGCATCACCTGTCTTCCTGGCGAGTACGTTTTCTAAAGAACGCTCTGAATGCACCGTATGTATGTATATTGTATATGTACTGTACTATGTATGCCACTCAAATGCTGACGGGACGGTGGCAGCGCGTTCCACCCAGCGACCGCTCTGTGCAGGACTGACCGCTTAGTTGCCTCCAGCCTGCAGCGAGGCAGCTGCAGCTGTCGGCCAGACCTCAGAAGAAGCCCTCGTTGTCCTAACTGATAATTGATTCCAAGGCACAAAGAGGGAACGCAGCTCACGTCATGGCGAGCCCTGTGTACTTTTTAGGTCATCACGTTCGGAGACCATCTCCGGGAACGTCGGCCACCCGAGAGATGGGAGGGCTGGAGTGATGTGGTCTCGTTTGCATTTGCCTGTGTTGACTTGAACCGCGAAGTTCAAGGCCTTCTGTACGCGCGGTTGATACGTCTTGGCTGCACCAACCCCATACAGGTAGGTAAGCAGTATGTCACATGTGACAGTCCATGGGCCTGAATAATGAGCTCGAGCACCTCAGGGGTGAAGTGTTGAGGGGACTTCAAAGCACTTCGAATCGTTGTATTAGTAACTTTGTGCATGTTTACTGACTGCTCGCTGTCATGCTTGAATCGGCGCCGTGGTGTTGTTGATTTATATTTGAATGGGTTCCTTGTCTTTTGTCCTAATGATGCAACGATTGTATTTAAATCATGGCGTTGTCTGTCATGGCGCTTGTTGTTGTTCTGTTTCTTGTTAGCTGCTGCGTCTTACGGGTTGTCATGGAGCGAATAAATCGTCAAGACGGAATCACCACGTCTCTCTGTCCCGGCCCAGCTTGAGCTGAAATATAAGCCATCAAATTTACAAATTGTTTTTAAGTCAACCCTGGATTTCTGCCACCAGTGGCAAATCTACGTTTGCACCATATGGGCAATTATCCCCTCCCTTCTAATCAACAACTTTTCGCCGACGGCGCCCTCTTGAGGGCCTGGCCACCGTTGACTGACATTTAGTAATGCGCCATTGGTCGCGACTACCTTGACGGAGCCAATTCCTCTCCTCCTCAACTCGAAACCTTGATCCGCTACTGGCTGCGGAACATAAGGTGGTTTGTGCCACCCCTGCAGGGGTGGCCCTGCACTGGTCAAAATCCGTTGCGCCGTCACTGGTGGTTATGATGCATTTTTCTCTGACAGCACAAATATAATTATTTTATCTACCAGGCCGGGTGAATCTCCATTTCTCTCTTACCTTCAGCCTACTCTTTTCCTTACTGTTACCTAAAACAGATTAGGAATTCAGGCAGGGAAACCATGTTGTCAAGCTCAGACTTTTTCTCCCTGATCGAATTTAAGTTTATATACATATTACATATACTAGCCGTTTTCACGATGGCTTATTTTGCGCGAAATGTTTTGAAACATTTTAAAATGTTTTAAAATGTTTTGGTTGTAGCCGCTTTCACGATGGACTAATTTGCGAAAAATGTCTTAACCCTCGCCCTACGGCACCGTAGAGCGAGGGTTAAAACATTTATCGCAAATTTGTCCAATCGTGAAGACAGCTACTACTGAAAACATTTTAAAACATTTTACAATGTTTTAAAACATTTCGCGCAAAATAAGCCATCGTGAAAACGGTTACAATTTAAAATGAGGCATTTCATCTATCACGTTTATTTCACGCTACTTGGTTGTTCTAACATGCACATTTCACACTAGCGCACATCACATCACCTAGGTTACTCTTCGTCACTCCAAAATGCGTTCAACTAGCATTTGATATTGGCTAGTACATGTATCACAGTGCTCAATCTATTAAAAAATATAACATACGAATAACGTCCTGAGGCTATAAACAACGCGTATCCATTACAATTTGCACCACTATAGCCACAATCTTCCTCATTACAAATTGTACGCTGGAAATCTTCAAGAAATATTAACAGCCCGAGCCAATAACCTATGCAATTTAAGTATTTCTGTTCCGTAAAAAAATATTTCTAATTTTGCAATGGATACATTTAATGTCACCCCGGCATATATATTCATACAAATGACAACATAATTAGGAAATATAGATGCCGAACGAGCACCATATGAATGCCGGGACTATATAGGCAAGAGCGGCGCCACCTTCCGCAGGGGGGGGGGGGACGGGAGAATTTTGAAGGCAATTATTTCCATGCAACGTTCATATGCATAATGTTAAAATCCGTAAATGTTGGGGGAGTATGGCGCCGCCATTGACCATAGGATACAGATGCCGAACAAGCACCATATAAACTTAACTTCGACATGATATTTGTCAGATATCATGTCAGATATTATCTGAAATAGTAAGGTGCAATAAGTACAGGTGAAATAAATACAAATAATGGTGCGAGGTGAATAGGCTGTTTGCCAATATAAATATACACAAGTTCAACGAGCAGCCAGAGTGCCTGTCGAAAGTACATCGACTGCAATCAGTACACAAACACATCCGTGCAACAATAAATCCATCCAATACACACATTCCAATAAATAGTGCAATTACAGGACTTCGCACTCCTCACTCCACGTGCGATTTCGCGATTGCTGGCATCGATATGCCAGTGTGTGTCAATGTATGTATATGCTAAGCCCACTCCACCGTACCGATTTAGGTCACTCGTTCGACTATTCCTATTAGGGGTTGTTGTCAGGGCTGCAGAGTGTGTCGTCAGGGCTGCAGAGTCGGCCGGTTTTCAGGTGACTCCGACTCCGGGATCGACTCCAACCTCATATTAGCTGAAGCTATTATCAACAGGCACAAGAAGTAACCACTCATAGGAATAATTATCCCGTTTCAAGATTGGGGATCATTTAATGGAAAATATAGCAGTTAGATTAAATGGATACACATTGTATGACACGTAGCCAGGATTTTCTCAGGGGTAGGGGCACGTCGGGAAAAAAAAATAATTTTGCTCCTCAGCCATATGCTGCTGACTAGGGTCGTGTCGTCAGATAATTTAATTATACCTAGTGTGAATTAATTTTGATCAGGGGGCATGGCCCCGTCCCCCCCCCCCCTTGGCTACGTCCCTGAGGGGTGAGAAGTTCGTCCTCCCTGTCGATGGAGTTCGGCTGAGACCCCAGTCAATAGGGAGTTAAATTCCTGGCGGTGGCATTTTGGATCTGCATCCGACGCAGGCAACGACACACCTTAGGTTATGTTTCTCCCACCGTGGCACGCATCCCTTAGTTGAAAAAGTTGATAGGCGAGAGAATCGATCCAAACTTAGTCAAGGGAGAATGATTTCAATAGTCATCGCCACAGGTGGTTCGCTGTTGTGCACCTAAAATGCTTTGCCCATGCGCTGCCCATAACTGTCACCCGGAGTCGGAGTCGGCAAAATTGCGCCGACCCCGGCTCCGACTCCGACTCCGACTCCGGCCGAAATCACTGACTCATGTTCCGTTTCCGACTTCGCCTCCGCCTCCGCCTCCGCCGCCCTAATTGTCGTTGTCGTTGGTGTTGTCTCCACCGTTGTTGGTGTTGACCGAGTTGTCGGTGCAGTCGGTGGTGACGTCCGTGGTGGCGGTCTGCGTGACGTCCATGGTGTTGGTTGGCGAGTTGGTGATGTCGATTGGGGCCGAGTTCGTTAGTGTGTCATTGTCTTCGTTGGTCAGGGTGATGTCGTCCTCTTCCGTGATGTTGACATCACCATTGTTGTTGTTGTTGTCGCTGTTGAACTGCACGCTGAAAAGTCAGAGACCGTTCGTTATAAGAGTTTGTTAGTTTATGTAATGCAAATGTGTTGGAGAACCTAGTCAGACTATGAAAAAGCAAAAATAGCAGTAGATAGAATAGACAAATATCACTAGCACTAGAGCTGGCCACACCAACTTTGTAAACGATTCTCCACTCATGGTCAATGGGTCATGGGTAGCGGTGATACGGGTAATGGTGGGATAGTGGGTATAATACACCATATGAACGATACAGCCTACAGGACACATGCAAGACATGACACAGGACACAGGACACAGGACACAGGACACAGGACACAGGACACATGACACAGGACACAGGACACAGGACACAGGACACAGGACACAGGACACAGGACACAGGACACAGGACACATGGGTGCAGTGGTTGAGGACTCTGGAGAGCTGAAAATGGGCAACACTTAATCTTAAGCGAAGCAAGCGTGCAAACTGTCAGAGCGAAGCGTTTGGACAGGAGCAAGCTCGGAGTGCTGAGAAAAGGTAGACCGGTCCCGAACTAAACTGCCACTAAGCGGTAGAAGTGCAGTGTACAGTGTAGTGCAAATGTTCTGTCCACTTCATCGACACCACCCGATGTCAATGCGCCCGGCGAATAAATCCTTCGTGAAAACGGCTAGTAGCAGACCTTTTAGTGCACTATCCAAATAAAACCTTAATTTCCCTGGGGCGATGTTTGTTTTCGTCTGCCGAAAGCTAGCGTAGAAAGTATTCTTAAAAAGCTTTGGTTAAGCGCACCCGCTTAGTTCAATGTCAACATTGTCCATCGGTGCTGCCTGTCGGTGCTACACGCAGTAAAATCTAATGAAGCTATTTGTCCACACGCCCCTGATACCGGGGCGAGGGCTACAGTAAGTAATTGCGTTGGATTCCACTGCATGCACAGAACATTTGCACTACACTGTACACCAGGGTTGTGCTTGACTCAGAGTCGGTGAATCTAATTGGACTCAAAGCTGACTTAACTCAGCTTGAGTCAGAGTCGAGTCGCTTAAGAAAATGGTGGCTCAACTTGAGTCAGTGTCAAGTCACTTAAAATAAATAGAGGGGTTGAGTTGAGTCAGAGTTGAGTCACATGGATGTCGCTTGAGTCAATATTAAGTCCCCTGGATGCTGCTCAAGTCAAAGTTCAATCGACTCATCTACTTACGAGTCAGTCATACTTACTCAGCTGCGGATCCAGCATACGATGATGTACTTATTACAGCCGCTATTGAAGCGTGCTGACGAAGCCTCAATAGCCAAATATCCAACAATATAATATCGGACATCATTTAATTATTTCCTTACTTATTATGAGGTTACAGGATAGTTTAACTATCATCATAATTAACCTTAAGCAGAGTTTTTTGCCACCTCCGATCTTTCGCAATGTCCATTGAACGATGTGAACGCCATCGGTTACAACGCCCGTTATTTTTTTCCCCTCAAATATGCTTTTAATTAAAGATAGCATGTTGTATGCCCACCAGTGAATAGGAGTGGGTGCCCATCAGTGAACACCTGTTCACTGGTGGATCAGCATACCACCAATGAAACCCTGTTCACTCGTGGTTCGAATTTACTACGCAGGAGATATATTGGCTAAGCTGAATAACCCCACGAAGGGGTCCACGGCCGGGACCAAGGAAATCCTCACCAAGGGAATCCTTATTTGATTTTGAAGCCCTGTCACTGATAACCAATCTGACTTGAACTAAAACATCTAATGACCCCTACGAACACATAGGTAAATAACAATGTTTTTAGTACATGTATATTTATGATAATGCAATACTCATGTGCCTTGATGCAATATAAAGACGAAATATGAACGTATTAACATTATTATAATGCTCCAATGACTTTTTACAAGTCAAATACATTTGAAAGAAATTCATGAAGTCCGTTGAACATAAGTCAAAACATTATTCGACTCAAAAAACTTTTACATCACTCAGAGTTGTGTAAGGGGCAAAAGCAAATGAATTCAAAGTTGAGTCGACTAAAAAAATTGTCTCCCCGTTTGAGTCAGAATTTAGTCAGTGGTAACAGCAAATGACTCAAAGCTGTGTCGTCTCAAAACAAAAATTAACCGTCTTGAGTCAGTGTTGAGTCAAAGTCCCTTCAAAAATGAGTCAGAGTTGAGTCAGTCTAAAAAATATGAGTCGAGCACAACCCTGGTGTACACCACCACCATTGAACCCTCACCAACATCGCCCTCTCCTAACCCACCGCTCTGAAATCGGCGGCACATCACTCACCCGGCTCTTCAGTTAGGGGTTGTTTGTATTCGTGTTGGTGTTGTCTCCTCCAGTGTTGGTGTTCATGGAGTTGTCGGTGACGGTGGTGGTGATGGTGTCGGTGCTGGTCTGGGTCGCAGTTTGTTGGTCTGTTTTGTCGGAGTGTTGGTCAGTGTGAATGGATGACCGTGTTTGGTCAGGGTGTCATCGTCGTCGTTGGTGGTGTTGATATCATTCTGTGTCTGTGGACGTGACCCCAACCAGAGCCGCTATGTTGGCTATGTCACTGGAACACGAAAAAGAGGAGTTAATCAGGGGGTAGGAATGGAATGTGGCTGTTGCGAGAAAACAACGCCTCTGCCACCTCGCCGCTGGATGCTCTCCCTGCCGCCGTTTTAAATGGCGGCACGAACGTGTGCGATACTTGACGCCCGCATGTCCGATTGTCCCTAGTTTCACACGAGCACGTGTCGATGATCTGCGCACGGGAGGGCCGGGACGTCACCAGAGCGACACGATGCAGTGGCCTCCGCGCATGACGACGCACGAGCGAGGCGGTACGACCGACCAGCAATCGGCGACGGGAACTAAATTGTAAGTCGGTTTTTGAGCGAGGGACTCCGACGTCCGAGACTTCGGACGCAAGTCTCGAACCGCTCTACCGACCAGACTGACACAGTCGACTGACGTTATCGAGTGTGCGGCGAAGACGTTCAATACGAGCCGCCGCCCAACAACCTATCGTCTTTTCTTCGCCTCTACTGCAATAATCCCTAATAAACTTTCCACAAGTGGTTATAACTTTATCGGCCGACGATGGTCTCCCGGAATTCGAGAACCAATCGCACGAATAGATGGTTACTTTAAATAAAAAGTATTACGCTACTGGACTTGTTATAATTCGATAGAGTATATTGGCAACGCCAATAATACAATGCAAATTAGTTTTTGCTTGAATGCGTATAGAACATATCAAAGACATATTATTGCTGTACCTTGGTATCCGCAATCGAAGTGGATTATTATGTTACGTTAAGTATTGACATCATGTTGATTGACAAATGAAGCATACAAACTTATAAAGTTTCTAAAGTTTTGTATTTGGAAAGAGGGAGTTAAAATTAACATCAGTTATACATTTTTGCAAGCACAAAATAAATTATGAACATATTAGTATACCATTGCATACCTAATATACCTGATATAAGGTTCTAACAGCAATAACTAATATATACCTAATTCGTACATTTTGGCTTAGTTCTCTGGCAGTTTTATTGAACTTTTTTATTTCCGAGTCATAGTTTCTATATGATAAATGACTCAGGAAGATGAGCAAAAGGGCATAATCACTTCAAATCTGGAAAGTGATAGACTCGGCTGAGACGCCAGTTCCTTCTGGGCGGATGATGTTGGTATCGACCCCAATCCAAACAGACATGCAAGGACAAAAGACAGTGAACGCAGTATGCATCAGCAGTATGTAAGCAGTATGTCTATAGCAGTATATCTATAGCAGTGTCTAGTAAGCAGTATGTCTGTCTTAGCAAGCAATTGTGCAATGTGCATCCCCAAAAACTCATGTGAATTTGGCGTCAAACGGTGAATTTGTCAACACTTACTAAGAAGTCACAGAAGCATTGTGCTCAGGCGAATGTATTGGAGCAGCAGCTACAATCCCATAAAACATAGCCGGTGCATAACTACAGATTCGTGCAACTTCTTTAAACCAAAGCCCATTTTAGCGTTACCGCAGTAGAAACCAGCTCGAGGAGCCCGTAAATAATGCAATGCACATCGCTCCTTCCCGTGAAAATGTTATCAAACCCGCTCTGTCCTACAGCCTTACCTGGAGCCTTACTCAACCTCTAGCCTTACCTGGAGAGGACCGAGAAGGTAGACGAGACCAAACGCCTGGTATCCAGAAGCTGGTGCTGAGAAACTGACCCAGCGCGTTGCTGATGTTGTTGTCTCTGAACTTCTTCCGCGATGGCCCATTGCACGCGCAGGCCAGCCTCCTCTCTAAGAGGGCAGGACTGCGCTGAGGAAACGCAGACTGCTGATCCTCCTGCTGTCTGAGCTGCGGACTCTGCTGCAGACCGTGCTGTAGACCGTGCTGTAGACCGTGCTGCAGACCGTGCTGCTGGTCGTGCTGCTGGTCGTGCTGCTGACCCTGCTGCTGTTCGTGCTGCTGGTCGTGCTGCTGGCCCTGCTGCACTGCGGCCGGTCTCCGGCTGTGGACTGACCGGCGCGCACCCCGGGATGACATCCACCTGCGGAGCCTGCTGAGTCTCCCGGACATCATCCGCGGCAGCCAGGTCGCCGCACGCGACACCCGGGCCCAGAGCCTGCGCACGCGGCGGGGGAAGGTAGAGCCGACCTCGCCGTTAGATCTCCTCCGTCCTCCGTCACGACTCTCTGGGTTCACTGGGGCTGAGTTCCGTCTGGGTGGGGTACGGTCTCTTCCAGCACTGGGGTCTGATGCTGAGTTTATAAACCACGTGCTGCTGGGATAGCCCCAGGTGGTGGGGGACTGTTCGGTCGCTCGAGTCAGGCTCCTGTACCACGCGTGTCTGATAGAGCGAGGTGCAGACTGGTCTTCAGCACTGGGCGGCAACACTGATCTGGGAAGCCGGCGGACCAGTCTCGAGTCTGCTGAAGACGTGTTGTCGCTGAGGGTTATGTTGTGCTTTCTGCCATCTTCCGGGAGCAGCTGTGTGGTACTGTCATTCAGTGAGACGCCTTGTTCGGTGCGTTTCCAACCGGACAAGGCCCTGGACCTGTTGTCTGTCGTTGAGTTGCGTGCTGCTCTGCCCCATCGGGAAGACTCTCCGGCAATGAGTTGGCCATAAGCGTCAATCAGACCTGGAAAATGATCAGTTCAGTCTGATG
>VOPJ01015708.1:0-15009 GCA_014673585.1 Semibalanus balanoides | reverse complement strand
GTATACGTGTGCGGCCATTCGCAAAAAATCCAACGTTTTTTTAGTCTTTTTCACATCAGTTAGGCTTGTTGTATGAATTCGTACGTGTTCGATAATGAAATAAATTGTTTCCTTTAAATTTGACAATTATTTGTAACGCCATAAGCTTAAATTGTATGATGATTCTCCACGCTCACCTTTATATATACCGTTCTTTTAAAAGGGATTCTGTCTCTAATGCTGACATTATGCTCCCCCTTCTGGTAACGCCCCCTTTTCTGTCCCGTATATGAACATCGCTTTGCCCACCATCTTCCTGCTGGTGTACCTGTTGTTGGTGACGTTGCCTGCCTCATGTTCTGCAGGTTCGACATTCGCCTTTGGTCCACCATCTCTGCTGGTGTACCTGTTGTTGAGTGAACGTTGCTTGCCTGCATGTTCTGCAGGTGAACATCGCTTTGTCCACCATCTTCCTGCTGGTGTACCTGTTGTTGGTGACGTTCCCTGCCTGTTCTGCAGGTGGACATCGCGCTGCCCATCATCTTCCTGCTGGTGTACCTGTTGTTGGTGACGTTCCCTGCCTGCTCTGCAGGTGAACATCGCGCTGCCCATCATCTTCCTGCTGGTGTGTGTGTTCCTGGTGACGTTCCCCATCTACATGACGCCCGTGGAGGTGGGCGTGGCGTGCGGCATCATCCTGTCGGGCGTGCCCGTCTACCTGGTGTGCGTGCTCTGGCGACGTAACGTCTCCTGCATCGACGGCATCATGGGTGAGTGGTTGGGGAGGTGCACAGACGCCACAGAGCGCAGCACCTTCCGCTAGTTAGTCGATTACTGACAGTTTGGTGTGAATTACCTGTGTCACACTTTCCTTTTTAATATAACAGTAACTAAGAGTGATTTTCGCGACAAGCCATCCTTCGACATTGGGTGTCCGAAAATATCGAAAGAAATTGGCTTGTGTCCGTCCGAAAACCGAATCGGTCTTGGACAAATTCGGAATTCCGAAAATGATTGCACCGATTGGCACCACTACTGCTGATAAACCCCCACCACACTCCCCAACTCAGTGAATGGGGTAGTACGGAACAATTTAGTTCCAAACCTACCGCTAGATGTCTCTGCGAGCCGGTTACGTTCACCCCGGCGGCCGGCGGCCACGTAACGGCACGGCAGCGCGGAGTGCGACGTGAGCGTGCGTAGGGGGTTTGCAGTGGAGGGGCGGGGGGGGGTGTATTTTTTGTAAATATGTACAATTTGTTAAAAAATAAGCGTCCCACCAGGCTAGCCGACAGTCTGCAGTGACTGCCCACATTCTCGCCACTCCAGGCCAGGGTAACTAGACACCTCACGGCCGGCGTGGAAGGTAGGTTGAAACAGCCGGTATTCACTACAAATTAGCTGGAGTGCCGGCCAGCCCAGTGGGATGCTTATTTTAGAACCAATGGTACAGTGGGGTCAATCGAAGGTACCTATCATGGATGAATACCCTAAAATAAGCACGATGGACCTGCAAAGTCTTATGATATTGCGGAGTGCAATAACAACCGGGAAGATACTGATCTTATTAAAAACGTAAAATTAATTTACAGTGATTAGGGGGGTCTTCAAGCATCCATCCAGGGTGACCGAAAAAGGTTCTTATCAGGGCAGGGGCGCCATGATATATTTTTTGCCAGGTTTGGCAAGCGTCCAAATATACGTTTTTTTCCTGTCACGGTTAGGGCTGGGTTAATGTTCAAGTTTTGTATTTCAGGGACCGTCTGCCCATAGGCGACCTCAACGGCCACCCCCCCTTCCTTCGAGTGCCGGTTTGTGAACGCCTATACGTTTGCCGTCTGCCCCTGTACCCGGATATGAGGGCTACCTACGCCTTGGGAATGGGGATAATCTTCAATACTTCTGTTTTCGGACACAAATTTGAAACACGACTGGCAGTAATTTCAGCCTTATTTTAACCGTAGTTTAACAACCGTATTATGATCGTTATTTTCACTTGAATACAAAACGTTGAACGGTATGGGAACTGGTTTACTTTCAAACATGTGTCCGACGGATGCTTCGTAAGTTTTTGAAGATCGAACACATTTTCCGCAAAACAGCACCTTCTAATGCTGCGTCACATGCACATGACCCGACCCAGAAGAGGGGGAAGGGCACGGGGAAATGTCCATTCCAAACCACCTGAAGTCGGTGCAAATTTGACAGATTTCCTGATACAATAGAAAATATAAGCGACTTTTACAATGGAAAAGTTTGTCTTAAATCGGATATCGATGCATAAGTGAGCGAAATCCGATGAGTTTGTATAAATGTGTGTGACTTTTTGGGATTTGGTCCCCAGACTGGCCCAAACCAGTAACCACCCATTCTGAATACGCCCATGCACATGCGTTTCTGTGCAGTTAAATGAATACATGGAAAAATCGGTCCAAAATCACAGGTACTTATTCTATCACAACACCTACTGGACCGACCGATACAGTATCCACCGTGGCGCACTACCGAACTGCTGTCTGCACGGTGTTTATCGCCTGAAACTAGTAACTACACTGGCAGGTACAGGTGGGGCGGCACTAAAATAGCGATCTTCGAAAGACACGGGCTCACGTCTCGTGTGTTTCTCTGATATTTTGCGATATGTATGTAAAGTATGCAACAAATATGCATGGTAAGCACTGTAGTGTGCATATAGTCCATTGTTAGCTGTCGCCGCACGCAGCCCGTTCGCCCTATTACCCAGGACCCTAAGATCTGGTGTCGATGGCTTCCCTCGTCCAAGCAACACGCCCGTTTTTGTAATCGAAGCTGCGTTGAGCGTCAGAGTTGAGCGAGAAGCCCTAAGGGGTCGTACCTCCCCCTACCCGGTGCACGCAAGTGCCTACAGTGGGCACACGGAAGTTTGTGGTGGTTTCGGGGCACGAGAGGCTGCTCTGCGCCCGGAAACCACCGTTTTTGTTTTCTCTCTAAAAGTCACCGTTTTTGTTTTCTTTCTCTCTCACTTGTCCGGTGTCGAAATTACATAGCGTTGCGAGGTAATTATTCAGCCACAACCCATTTTTCGATCTGCTCTACACACCTGCTATATCAGTTCAAAACCCCATGTTACAGGTGACCTTTTCCCTTTAACGGTGGTGTGTAACAAAGTTAGTTACGACGCGGCCGGGATCCTCCTTTGTCTTATTTGGTATTAGCTGCTATGCGACGGTTGGTCACGTGTACTCGTCATGTCATAGTAGCCGTTTTCCTGATGGACTAATCTGCGAAAACAAATTCAACTCTCGCCCTACGGGACCGTAGGGCGAGGATTAAAATATTTCTGGCAAATAAGTCCATCGTGAAAACGGCTGTTGTGACGTCAGGAAAACGTCACCGGCCGCGGCCGGCTGAGAACGTAGCCGCCGAGAGAGACTGAACTGAGCCACTGAGTGGTGCGGACGTATGAGTGACTGAGCGTGTGGGAGTGCCATTTAATCCGGACAATATACCAGTGGAGTGGAAGTGACAAGGAATATACATTGAACTGAATAACTTTACAACATGGTGTTGAACATGTCAACATTGCAATGTTGCCTTCAGCCTTGGGCTTGGTTGGCTGTCCCAAGGCAATATAAATAAGGTGAGGGCGTCTGAGCTCGGTCACATGACCGATTCGGCGCACGAGCGCTTGTGGCGAACGCACTTCCAGTTGTGTCTTGGGCTCCATCGCGTGTTCGCCGCGATGTCGAAACTGAGAACGGGAGATGGTTGAGTGGAGAGCGGAGTGTGTGTGTGTGTATAGAAATGATTTTGTATTACTTTAATCTGACCACTTTTTCAAAAGAGACGCATTAATTCATCGAACATTAACTAGTTTGGCTTTTTATGGTTGGTAATATGTATTATTACACTTTTAATTGATAATAACAACAGTTTCAATGCAAGCGAAATCCTGGGTCCAAAGTCACGTGACTGACGCCCAACACCTGTATAAATAGGCTGTCCTATTTGTTAGGTAGACATGATCCAAAAAATCAGATTTAACCGAAGTGCCACAATTATTTTATTTGTAAAATATGTAATAGCTTCTGGTAAAAGCTTCTGCTCACCAAATAAGCCTTGCGTAAGAAGTACTTTCAATAAAGATATCGCGGTAACGAAGTCATGTCGGCTGGTGATCGATACAGTGGACGGCGCGATGCCAACACGATAACATGTTTGCTCCGGTTAGGTAGCGACTGCGACTTTCAGTCACTGATGATGGCAACGCTAACAAAAAAAAAACACCGTGGTACAGGTCACTGCAAAAGTAATGGTAGGTACAGTGTTCCAAAACGTGTTGATTTGGGTGGGAAATGACACCAAAAAGTGAATAATGGCCCACTCTTTCCATTCCAGGTCACTCCTGAAATGGGAAGGACGATATATTATTCGCTTCTGGTTGTCATTTCCCACCAAAACCAACACATATTTGGACACTGAACCTACCATTACTTTTGCAGTGACCTGTACCACCGTGTGAATACTATGCACTTGTTGTTTGTTCCAACTTCCACTTGTATTCTTCACCGTCGTATGCTGGTTTTGTCTACCGAACCCACCACGCAACGTGACGCTTTCCGATATGTTTTCAGAATCGATGAACAACGCGATACAGAAGCTAACGAACAGCGTGATCGATACGTCGAAAATGGACTGATATAGTGGTAGCACGAGACTCAGTTTGCGTTTTTCCAAGCTGCGATTTTACGCTGCGTTGATGGCAGCGCGACCTAGCGGCCGGCAGGGGAACCAGTCAGTCACCTGCAGGGAGCATTCGCCACCAAATGGGTGTTCGTGGAATCGTTCGTCGGTGAACACTTAGGGGTAGGCGGCAGGGCGGACGTTCCCCGATTGAGTGATGCGTCACCACTGGAAGTCGGGTTTGCGGACAGTGAAGCCGTTGGCGGTGAATGGGTGAGTGTGTGTGTTATGGACGAAGAACGCGTCGCGAAGCCCGGCGGAAGCAGACGCAGGGGCCGACTGCCGCACTTAGTGGCGGCAAACCGCCACACTGCAGTGGCCACTCATGTCGCCCGGTCGAAGCGAATCGCAGAGCCGAACTCGCGCGTTCAGTGAGTCCGACATGTAACTGTTGAGCGATCTGTGGAAGTTATTTTTATAGCTTGATACGCTGTTAGTCTGCACGCGAGTCTGCGGACTGGTTGACGGATTCTCTGGTTAGAACCTTGTTGGTGTCTATTTAGCAGTGGTGCGGAGGGCAGTTCTGTCAAGTATGTTGCTGAGTTCTGCATGAACGTATTACCATAACCTGTTGACGTTGTTGAACGAATGTAGCCGCTGAAGACATTCCTGCCTTGTGTTCTATGATATCCCAGTGATATGTCTTCCAGAGGCTGCTGATTTTAATATGGTGCTTTACAAATCGTACTTGAGGAATATTAGGCTAATTGCGCCATCTCATATTGAAAAATAGAGCATGTCTACAGAGGTGAATAAATTACATGACGATGCGATATTTGGTACGACTCTGGCTGAGATGCAGTGAATATGAGGAGACATTGCGGTCTCACAGTCGGATAGCTGGTGTCTCCTCCGCTGGCGGGGAAACGTCAACACGAGACGGGCTGGCAGACAGTTCTCTCTGAAGGAGGCGCATTGTAAAATCATTTCACGTTGAGTCCCGACAGCACAGCTGAACTGCGCCCCGATTCCCCATCTCAGTTCTCGACGGGACATACACAGGTGGCAGTCCTGACAGGTGGTCTGTATGCCACGTCATGCAGACATATTACATAATGCCTATATATCTGAACAGCTGAGAAGCCCAGAGATGAAACCCACATCTTAGCAATCCTTAGGTTCGCTGGGCTGGCAGAGGCGCAACCAAGGGGGGCACACAAGCCCGTGCCCCCTTACGAAATGCGGGGCCCCTCTGAGGCAGGCACGTAAAGCCAGCATTTCGCCCAGGGCGACGGCGCCTCAAAAGGGCCCCCTTCCCGAGCGCTAAAAGGACCCCCTTCCCGAGCGTTGAAAGGATCCCATTGGGCACTGGGGCCCTCCGTGCTGACTAAGATCAACTAGGCATGTTCAGGGCCCTTCTGACCCACCCAGGGACCATTCTAGTCTGATCAAGGTCCCGTCTGACCTACATAGGGCCCTTTGAACCTCCCAGGGGCCCTCTGGTCTGTCCAGGGGCCCTTTAGACCTGGAAAAGGGTTGCGTTAGCTGTTTTGTCGCCCTGCCGACATACTCAGGGGGCATCTGACCGGCCCAGGGGTCACTCCGACCTGCCCAGGAGCCCCTCTGACCTGCCCAGGGACCCCACTGCGCTGGTAACTGGCCCATTCGGCATGTTCAGGACCTTCTGAATCACCCACGGGCCCTTTTGATCTAGCCAGAGTCCCGGGACGAAGCTGCGGAGGAGGGCCCACGCCATGAACGACGGCCACCACTCACCGGGGGACGGCTCGATTGGCCGTCACTTGGCCCGGTGGCCAGCGGCCACCAGACCCGGTAAACGTCGGCCGTCGTGACAGGGGATAGAGGACCGGCAGTCGGGGGATTAAAAAGGGTGGATGGATTTGTTCGTTGGTTTGGGGGATTTGGGGAGAGACCGCGTCGGCCCCAGTTCGGACCATTGCGCAGCCATGGGATTGAAGGAGAAGGGGAGTAAAGTGGGTTTCAAATGAACCGCTGACCGGGCAGCCGCCCAATGAAAACGACCCTTCCCCGCAGGGACAGCTTGCGAGGAGGGCCCACGCCATGAACGACGGGCCACCACTCCCGGGGTACGGCTCGAGGGCCGTCACTTGCCCGGTGGCCCAGCGGCCACCAGACCCCGGGTAACGTCGGCGTGACATGGGATAGAGGATCGTCAGTCGGGAGGAAAAGGTGAGTGCATTGTCTAAATTGCTCCCCGTTTTTTTTAAACGTGCTACGTTCAGAACTTCTCGACCCAAGTCTCCCGAATAATCCCAAGTTTCCCCAACTGATAACTTAAATAAGCTTGGAGTTCTGCTTCATGGTAGTGAATTAAGTGAAAACGAAGGGAATCTCAAGTTGCCAAATTTGTTCCAAATTTATAATCAAAACAAAAAGGATTCCAGACTTAAATGCATCCCAGCGGACGGGGAGCGGGCGGCCACGTGGCGCCGCCCTGGAGGTGGCCAGCTTACTATTGAGTGGCGGATGTGGACGCGATGTGGCGGCGGCCAGTTGATGTGTGATTTGCTATATGGTTAGTTTCTATATTTCATGTTAGTTACAATTATTCAATAGAGAAAGTGCTTTAAATTTAAGAATGTTATTCTTTTTGCACCAATCTTATCATTACTATGTGTATTGTTGTTATGGATCCACAAGTAACACGTGTTGTTGTTGTGTGTTTTATAGGGCCTTTGAACCTTCCCAGGGGCCCCTCTGGTTTCTGTCCAGGGGCCCTTTAGACCTGGAAAAGGTTCTTTAGCGTTTTGTCGCCCCCTTGCGACATACTCCAGGGGGCCATGGTCTACCGGCCCAGGGGTCCCTCCGACCTGCCCAGGAGGCCCCTGCTGACCTGCCCAGGGACCCCATTGCGCTGGTAATGGGCCCATTCGGCATGTTCAGGACGTTCTGAATCACCCAGGGGCCCTTTTGAATCTAGCCCAAAAGAAGTTCCCCCTCTGACCTCAACAGGGGCGAAACGTCCCATGGCCTTCTGGTCTTTCAGAGAGGGTCTGGTGGATCTTCAGAGGCCTCTGAAGTGCTTTAAACTCTCTAAGGGACATGCTCACGTGGTCTCCAGACTCTTGATAGAGAGCCCAGGATACCACACTTTGCGGTGTCGACGGTCGGAGCGCTGTGAGCACCGAAAAGGGCCCCTGGTCTCCAGGAGGGGGGGGGGACCAGGGGGCCAGGAGTTGATGGGGCTTGGCTACGTGCCTGCTCTGAGGCAGCCCCATGTGGCCCCTGTTTTGTTGTATTTATTACGAAATGCGGGGCTCATTAGGCCCCTACGAGGTGGCCTGGTGGGCCCCTGTTCGTCTTGTATTTTGTATTAAGAAATAATAAAATCTGGATGTATTTTTTACAAATTCAGAAGTGAAAGCATGCATTTGATATTTTCATCCCAACACTAGAAAAGGATTGTCACCCAAAGGGTGCTATTTCAAATGTTAAAACCTTAACACTACTTGGCCTGCTCATTTCAAGCTGATTGAACGGTTTCAAGCTGATTGTGCATTTAGCTTCAAATTTGTGTCCAGTAACTGTTCAACCTAGCACCGTTTTTAAGTGTTTATTTTTAGCAATGGTACTTAACCCGGCTTAGACTGAGCGGGCGTTTAACGCTCCCTAACCAATTTTCGTGATAACTCAAAAACGATTAACGCTATCAACGTGAAACTTCTAGCGCCTATTTTTACATTAATTGCTCGTCTTCTGTACGGTTCGTCGATACAATTTAGAGATATAGTGAATTTTGTGACGTCACTACACAAGATTTTGACACCAAAATCAGCTAAACTTGAACAGTCCGTACAAAGTTAGTAAGTGAAGCAAAATGCAACCCAAGTCAAATGTCAAATAACAGGTCAATTCAAATAAAATGTAAAATAACAAGGGCTACAAAATGTTAATATCGGATATGTAAAATATTGGTATTGAACACCAAAATTTAAAACAAACATTTTTGTAATGAACAAAAATCAAGATTTTCCAAGATATTGAAAAACCGGAAGACATGTCATAAAACTATACAAGATCAACTACCATACCAAAATCGAAAATGATATAACCATTTTTGATAAGGTGATCACATTGACAGGACAGGCATCATATTTTGACTCACGACATCATATTTTTAATTTGCGTTTTTTGCTTTTATTGACAAGATACAGGCACAATATAGCAGTGCTGTATTTCTGAGTCAAAACTAGTCCAAAAACATGATTTTTTATTTACATTTATCAAATTAAAATTTTAACATTTGTTGACCTTTCTTTGACCTTGGATTGACATTCACTTCTTTTACATGAAGTCTGGTGTTAAAAAGAGTATCACTATCGCTTTATTCGCGTGTAATGATTCATAAAACATGTGTTGCAGGACTTTCGTAGATATTTTGTGTATAGTGACCTTTTGTGACCTCATATTGACCTTTGATCTTTGCCAATAATCTCAATTTCGATCATGTGGGATGTGTATCATACCCTTAAGGGCACTTTGGGTGATTTGGGCAATCGACACACTTTGGGCAATCGACACACAGATAAAAAAATGAGCAGAAAAATATGTAAACCAGAGTACCGATTCAAGCGATTTAAAAAGGTATATAAATCGCATCGAGATGCTATAAATACCGGTCCGTTTAAGTGTTAAAACATCATTTATCATATTATCGTACATGAATGTAACCGTTGCGCTATAGGTCAGAATCCTGATATATATTATATATATATATATATTATATATATAATATATATATTATATATATATATATATATATACTATATATATATATATATATATATATATATATATGTTTCATTCAAAAACCGGACCCCCAGGATTATTATTAGCATTTTATCTCCTTTTTAGAGAGGTCTCGATTCTTCCGGAATTAAATGCTTGTCGATCGTTAGAGAAATTACTAAGGATAGTGCCCTATATTATATTGTAAGTTTCGTTGGCTGTTCCTCCACATTCGTAGAACATAGGCCGATAGGCCACCAATTCATACACAATAAAATAATATTGCAAAACATTCGTATTATTATTCGTATTAGATATAATTCGTAATAGCATATTCGTATTAAAGATATATATATATGTATATATATATATATATATATATATATATATATATAAATATATAACTATAATAAATATATAAATGTTAAATATAATCTATAATAATATAATACATATATAAATATATTATATATAAATAATATATATAATTATAAATATTATATAATATATTATTTATATAATATGTATATATTGAGAGGACCAAGCTCATGGCAATAGTTTCAAATCAATATCTATATTTTCTACTGACCTCAGTCCTATGGATTTCTTAATATAAGTAGATCATGACGTCAGTTTTTAAGTTACGTTTTTGTGTGATTAGATACAGACTAATACATGCAACTGCTGTATTTCTGAGAAGCAACTGGCCTAGATCATCATTTGCATTAAGATAAATGAATGAAAAGTCGATTTTATGTGACCTTCACCTGATCTTGACTATGGTGTCAAGCTGTAAAAATGGCTGCTATTAGCGAATTCTACGAGTAAAATAACCCTTTAAAACATGTGTTGCATGACTATCGTAGAACTCTTGCCAAAAGTAGCCTTTTGTGACCTTATAATGACCTTTATTTTTGCTTACAAATTCAGCTTTGCCTATGTGAGAGATACATTTTGTACGATAAAAGTAAAAGTATGGCCCAAGAACCCCAATATATTAATTTTTACCTTTGACCTGAATCCTGATCGTCCTGATATGAATAACAAATCGCGTATAATTTAGATACGTCTTATTGAGATAATTCGATTGCAGCCTTGCGCCTCTCGCTGCAGTTACTGGTTCGGAAGACAACGAGGGGGCAGAATAATTGACCCCCGAAGGTTCGGTTGAATACCCAGCTCCCAGCGGTGCTTGGGTTAACTGAACATTTATCAAACTCAATGAAACATTACTCTAACTGTAAGCAGTCGTTGTGTTATTCTTCAATCTTTCAAATTAAAACAAAAGTTGTCTGATATTAAATTGCCCAGTTTTTAACCCACGCACGGACGGGGGGAGCGGATATCCGCCAGAGGTTTTCAGGAGTAGTGGAAAAACGGTGTCGCGAAACGCCGCCAAATTTTGCATATTTGTTTGATCATCAATTACCCACACTTTCTCAAAGTTTTGACTTCCTAACTTTCAAGGTCACATCGTCAGGTCACATTAAATGACCTGACCCAAGTAACGCATTTGAAAGTTTGACATTCATGCGAGCACAGTCAGTGAACCAAACAGCTTTGAAAACCACATTGTGTGTGAGTTACAAATGTATCTACAAATCGCAAAATCCGGATTTTTTCATATCGGTGACCTGAATGTCAATTTCGTGACCTCCCATTATAAGTTTTTGGGAAAAATTGAAATGCGGACCAATCGAGCAAATCTAGCTTAATATTGGTCAGTTTTCATCAATATCACTATTTTAGAGCTGAGCAGAAGAATGCATTTTAGTAATTTTCTTCCATGACCTCTTTGAGGTCAAATCCAATGTGCCCGAAGGGCATATGTTTTTTTAACAATAACTCATCTTCTACAAGGGCTAGAGTGACAGGGTCTTCACCATTCTGTTTCTGTATTGATCTTTATCAAGTGATATACAATTTGACTTGACCTTGACAAGACTTCAGGTATTTTTTTTTTGTTTGACCTTACTAGGTCACCCGGTATATGATTCGATGCGCTGTAATGAGAAAAACACGATGATGGTAAAATCGTTGCTCTATCGTTTAAAAATAAAAAGTTATTAGCAAAAAACTTTCCGTGAAATTAAGCATTTTGACCTTTGCTGACCTCTGGAGCCTAAACTGTTGACCCTATCTCAAATTTGAAGGCACATGTCAGAAAGAGCGGTTTAAGAGCTTTTTTATTGCTCCTAGCTATCTAAATTATTGAGCTAGTATTGAGCTAGTCGGGATTATGCGAAGCAGTGCTCAATTTACTCAACTTATGGGAAAATTTGACCTCTGGTGACCTCAATATTGACCTGATCAAAAACATCTAAGTACTTTCTCTAGTACTCGTCACGACCTACCTAACACCGTTTTCCGCTTTTCGCTACGTTGCGTAGTTTTTTAGATCTCTGGGGGGGGCGGTTATCCGCCCCCCTGTCCGTTCTTAGTTGGCTCAGACCCCTGTGCGCGGGTTAAATAGGTATCTAGATAATAAATCAACCCGGAAATAACGTCACTTCATGGTTTATCTCAGTGTATGTAAATGCCTAGGCATCTAGGACACAGGCATTCTGAAGTGGATTATTTTTTAGCATCCTGCCCATGGCGTAATGCTAACAATCTGAAAATTGCAAGGGGATGCGGCCCTGCTTGTTAGTGGTCAAAGGGGAGAGAGACGCGTCCCACTGCTTTCAACGTCCATGGGTAATGGGTCTGAGAGCTCAGAAGGCCATGACTGTGACAGGTGATGGATGTACTTGTACAGGTAAGAAAACATGCGCAAAGTCGTGCAGCGATGTTCTGAATGAGATTTACTTGTTTGGAGTTATGTTCTAGTCAGAGAGTGTTTTTGAATTTGAGGGGTGCATTGGTAGTGAGGGGGTGCACCTTTGAGCTCAAGGGGTGCTCGCGCACCCCCAAAACACCTAATTCTCCACTTATGAACTATTCCCTTTCACGGCATACACGTTTACCAAGCCCGCCTGTAAAGTTGCAGTGGTCGATGTTCACTCCACGATGTTGAGAGCGAGGAACGCTGAGTCGATGTGCAGGTGCTGTTTGCCGAACCAGCAGGCTGTGTTGGCGAGGTCTACCAGCCGGCTGATGAACGGACAGTGAGGTCACCTGGCTTGTGCTCCATGATGTCGTCCGCCAGTGCGCATTTTATCATCATTTAAAATCCACATCCCTGTTTGTTTAGATTTTGTACTTGCGGTGGCAGCTGGCTCTACTTGGTCAGCACGGCACGTTAGAAGAGTGACCGTGACGCTCGCCAGACTCCTGGCGCCAGGCTCGGACGCAATTTGGTCTCAATGGTGCGGAGATAATTGCTCCCTGCGACGTGAACTCTCGCGTTATATCCAGTGACACCAAACTGTCAACCTAGGTTATCACTCCGCATGAGTCGCTAGCAGATGCAAATATGTTAACTGCTTCCTTGCCTTCCCTTCCTTCCTTCGGGATCAGGGCAAACGTTGAGACGTGTGCCAATGCTGCTTGGAAAGATGCCAAGCCTTAGCATCCAGCCATCGTTGCGGCTCCCAATGCACGGTTCGTTAGTAAGGGGTCGGAGGGCTCAAAAGACGAGAGTCATGCCATTCGAAAGCTTACTGCATGAGGATCTCAGATCTATATTTCTTTTTTAAATCTGTCGAGGTCTTTTTTTGCAAATTCCATTTTTGTCCATAGGACTTTTCGTGATGAATGCATGGCTGACCGCTTACGTTTAGAGCAGATAACGCTGGCAGAACTGATACATGCTTCAAACTCGTTACAGCCTGTAGAACAATCTCCAACTGATAGCTGAACCTCATGCTGTTGATATAAGCAGTAATCAACAGTGATAGCGAATCGCTCTCAATAGCTGCAGTACGGCTCACCTCCCCCGCTTCCATGACCGCCCGATCGACCATCGCGACCCGCCCGCGCAGCGCCGGCCACCGCCAACCCCCTCTACGGATCTGTGTTTTGCAAATTGTTGGCAAAACCTTGCGTTGAACGTTAAATTGTTCGATTCAGATGGTTGGCCCAGTCTCCATAAAGACATGAATAGAGTCCAGTAAGACAAAGCTTCAGAAAGGTCCACAAATTGGCAAATGAGTTTCTAGGTATTTGCAGTTATTTATAGCCTCTAACAGTGTGATGATGCAGCCTCCCGTTCAGGCGCGCTGCCTAGAGCCGTATCGCTCTCGCTGTGCTGTGCCAAGGCGGGCTTCGGAGCTCGTTCAGGGTCAGGTCGTCTCACGGATCAGTTAGAATATTGGTCAGTCTGCCTTCTTGCGCTCTGCTTGTGCGTAGTGCAGCGATGGCCCGCCGCTCAGCTCAGGGCGTAGCTCCGAGGACAGTGATAGCAAAGACTGCACAGTGCACACCTGCACAGGCACGCAATTGTATGCGGTGTTATGCCGGTGTAATTTTTTGATTAATTGATTGTTGGCTATCAAATCCACCGATATTGTCCTCAGGCAAAATAATACTTTTTCAATAATTACAATGGGGAAAATAATACAGCTCATTTCAGACACGAAGAGACTCAGCAAATCGAGCTTCAGTCTGCAGTTGTAGCAGTATATCCGCTGGGACCTGCTGATGGCCTGGTTGGGTAAAATGCCTTTTGGCAAGGCGATGCCATCTCTTCCCATATACTGTACGAGTTATTTGCCGCTGCCCTTCTCGAAACAGACTGCACATACCATCGTCACCGATATTCAGGTTCAGCGGAGCATGCGGCATTCTCCTTACATTGGCAAACAGGGCGGCACTGACAGGCTACCGCCGCGCGCCCCCCGGTCTCGGGCCGACTGACCTGGGTAGGTACAGTCTCTGGCAGCATGCCCTGAACGGGAGCAGCACATCACGCTGGTTAGAGGCTAAATAATGTAAAATAGCCGTAAACTCATGATAATTTGTATCCTTTCCTGGGCTTTGTCTCTACTGAGTCTCGTTCCGTGTCTTTGTGGAGGACTGGGCCGACCATCTGAACTCGAAATTTAACATTCCTACGCAAGTCGCCTAACAATTTGACAAACACAGATCCGTACTATGTGTTGGCGCGGCCGGCGCTGCGCGGGCGGGTCCGCGAGGGTCGATCGGGCGTTCATGGGAAGCGTGGGAGTGAGCCGTACTGCAAGCTATTGAGGCGATTCCTAGTCACTGGTTGATGCTGCTTATGTCGAACAGCATGAGGGTTGGCTATCAGTTGAGATTGTTCTACAGGCTGTAACGAGTTTGAACATGTATCATTTGCCAGCCTATCTGCTTCAACGTAAGCGGTAGCATCGGTCATCCGAAAAATTCCGAAATTTGGACAAAAATGGAATTTCCAAAAAAGCCCTCGACAGATTTCAAAAAGAAATATAGATCTGAGATCCTAATGCGGTAAGCTTTCGAATGGTATGACTCTCGTCTTTTGAGCCCTCCGACCCCTACTAACGAACCGTGAATGTCTGGTGTTATACACAGTTGTGGGCATCGTTACTAAAAATATAGGTTCGTTACTCATAAGTAGTTACTAGAAGGCCACAAGGGCGGATCCAGGGGGAGGCAAAGGGGCCATGCCCCCCCCCCCCAAACCACCCAAAATCGGCGCAAATTTGACACATTTCC
>VOPJ01015707.1:0-15014 GCA_014673585.1 Semibalanus balanoides | reverse complement strand
GTAGCAACCAAGCGAGCACACTGCAAACTGGTGAGTTGGGCCCACCATTGTCCTCACGAGCTGCTCCGAGCAGTCAGCTGCTCGGCAACCAGCCAGCTCAGCAACCAGTCAGCAACCAGTCAGCAACCAGCTCAGCAACCAGCTCAGCAACCAGCTCAGCAACCAGCTGCTCGGAGCAGTCAGACCAGAGGACTCCGAGCAGTGCATACCGACGACGTCTCGTATACTCATACCTGGAAGCCACTATCATCATATAACCATTTCTATGCATGAAATAAACCATATGCTTGCTTTGCAGACGCACGATTTTCGCGACAAGTCATCCTTGGGCATATTGTTTGAATGTCCGAAAATGTTCAAAGAAATATGCTGATGTTCGTCCGAAAACCGAATCGGTCTTCGGACAAATTTGGAATTCCGAAAATGATTGTACCGATTGGCACCACTAATTCGTACAGTCCGTTAAAGTTTTTAATATTTTTGTGTCAAATTCGTGTGCAGTGGCACTAAATTCGCTATATCTTGAGATGAATAAGAAAAAATGCTTCATTTTTGCACATAAGACGTAAAATCGATGTAGAAGAAGGTACCCGAAGTGTCACGTTGATAACACTATTGGTTAAGCTATTATAAAAGTTCCCCAGGGGCATTAAACACCCCACCCCTCCCCAACCCCACACTCAGTCAATGGCGGGCTAGGGCGCTTTGACAGCGAAAGCTATTTGCGTTCGTACACGGTACACGATGTCGATTAATATTATGCAGTAGCGCGCTATTCAGACGTGTTGCGGAACAGTATAAAACTCAACCGGCCGGTAGTTCCTTTCGTTGAGGTTGACTGAATTATTTCCAGTGCAGGAGCACAGCCAGGGGGCACGTCTCCCCCCCCCCGATTGAGCAGACTCCCACACTGAAAAATTGTCAGCGACGTCCCTGTTTGCGACTATTTAGGGGCCCCTGCAAAGCATAGTCCCTTTATCCGATAAAACTTTTCGCAACATTTTGTTCGGGCAGGGTCCTTTGCGTAGGGGGCCCGTGGGATGCCTGTGCCCCCTTCGATGTCTGGCTGCGCCCCTGCCTCCAGTGTTTGGGTAAATCAAAGATAACAGGAAATTTCAAATAATTCACTCCTTTAGAACCAGTTTTCAGACACAAAACATCAACCGCTTAAAGCACAAACATATTGATCTTGAAACATAACCAGGGTAGGAGCAGGCTATCGTTACCTTTTACACTACACTGACGCTATAGCGTTATAGCCACTGCCAATATAGCCGTTGCCCCGTTCAGCAACACAGAACAACCACAGCAACCTAGCCCTCGGTACTATCCAACACACACTCAGCTACTCACAGTACACTCCTTTAGCTCACAGCACACGCTGAGCCAACTCACAACACACTCGGCTAACTCACCACAGCCAGACTCGGCTCGCCGGCTCGCCAGACTCACCTGAGAGCTCGTGTTCTTCAGCTTTTCCAGTCCGTTCTCCAGTCGGCTGATCTTGGATGTGAGGTCCTCGACGTTGAAGCGCAGCAGCTTGCTGTACAGCGCGATCTGCTCCAGGAAGGACTTGGGTGTGGTGTAGTTGTAGCGTTTGTCGTTCAGCAGGTAGACCTTGGACATGTCGTTGACGCACATGTGCACGTAGGACATGAACTGGGCTGCTCTGGCGGCCAGGTCTTCCTGTGAGTGCGAAAAGGACAGCCGTATGAAGTACAATAGTCACTAGTCGGACGAGAACACTTATATCATTTTCTTGCATCACAATTTGTAGAATGTTCATCATAACTCCCAAGAGCTTTGCTATTATCTTCTCATATGGCGTTTTAAGAACATCTTTAACAACGTTCAAGCATTGCATGGGATAATGGATATAAACTCCTCTTAAACAATACAATTCTGCTTAGAAAAAGGTTAACGTTTTAGGACTCGAAACATCTACAAAAACAAAAACCGCGCTTGGATCCATAATTTGACCAGAAAGCACGAATTTCTAACAAAAGCAGGTTCTAGCCTGACTAAGCTCCACCCTTTGGTGCACCGCGGGTCAGTTCGGAGCCCTTAGGGAAGTCTCACCGGCAGCTCTTTGACTTCGCTGAGGAAGCGCTGCGACACCGACACCAGCGCCTCTTCCGGCCACTCGTGGAACCAGTCGATGTTGGTGCAGTTGATCAAAGCCGGGAACTTCCGAGCCCTGCCCCAGACAATATACATCATAATCATCTCAACAAGTAGCGGTAGACAGGATGTATCTTGCATTTCATGTTTCAATTGAAGTTATAATGGCATCATCGCTCCCTCTAAGCATACCATCTGACACTAGCATAAGCAGCGTGTATACTACTTTACCAGTAAGACGGCTAAAAGTGGCGAAGGACGAGCGAGTCCGAAATAAATTCGCGCGTCATTCATCACCCGTTCAACGGAGGTTCGTCTTGTGCAAAGCAGCATTGAATTAGTTTCGCTATGGTGTTGTTCTGCCGTCGCAAATAGATCCGAATATAAATCGATTACTTTGAACTAATAGGTTTGGAAGCGTTATTCTTAAATTTTGAAAATATAAGCTTCATGTTTTTTTTGTCGCGCAAAGATTCATTTTGGGTGGGTATTAGAATGGATTTGATTGCGCTTTACACTGCACATTTTATTCGTTTAGCTCAACCTTTTGGTTTTTGAAGCTACGGCGGTGTAATGAAGGAAATGTGTATAGAATCGTCAATACAGAATATTACACGGCATATTTAACAGCGAAATACTGGCATTAAAGCTCAATTTTTTGCATGCATTTTAGAGACGGTACATTGGTCTACAGATTGGTGTTTGTTTCATCGCTTCACGTCCCATAGGTGCTGAGCAACTGATTTAAATTGTGAAGACGTCATAAAACTATGAATTTGCGCTTGTATAGCCGTAACTTTGCATCGTACCGCAGCGCCGCCTGATCGACACACTAGTGCATACGCGGGGGATCGTTTCTCTACTGCATCTGTTTTTGATCCGTGTCTTTTGCGACTTTTGGTTGCCCGAGACTACAGGTCCGGGTATTGCATACGATGTTTTGCAGGTAATTTCGTGACGGAACAAGGGGTGCACGTGCGCACGTGCATGTGTCACTCAGAAGTTTTTGACTGTGCAACATTGCAGTGGTGTGGTTCCCAGCCTCAACCAAATTTTACTTTATATGGTCGCCCGTTTCTTTCTTTCTCCAGCTTACCGGTCAGGATCATACTTTCTGAACACCCCTGGAACGCGGCACGTGTCACGCGCGTGCTGACCCATTCAATGAGAAAAATGTCAATATCATAATGTTCATGTGCATGGGGCTGATATAAGGAAGACGCTTTCCAATCGGATCGGGGGTTCAAAAGATATAAGCTTCTGACCACGTCGCGTCTGGCTCCGGCCGGGCCGGCCGGTCGGCCGCTTTATGTGAGAAAAATCCGGTATTCAATGAGGACTCGCTCCGCGCTTCGCGCTCGCTCGTAAAAAGTAGTACAAACTAAACACGCGGCGGTTTTTTACATATTGACAGTTCCAACTGACCTGACCCGGAGCGTGGTTCCGACCGGTGAGAAGCACAGCACCACCTTCAGCATGCGGCGCACCTTGTCGATGAAGAAGCGCCAGCAGTTGTCGCGAGAGTCCTGCATACCCGCTGCCTTCACCTGCGGCGGCACGGCGGGGCAGAGCGGCGATTCAGAAAAAGACAAAGCCTGTTTGCACCCTTCATTTCCTAGTAAGGTAGGAGACAATTTTGCATTTGTACACATCAGCTGACGTTCATAGTTTATGATAAAATGTGTACTCCGCATGTGTATTTAGCTGCAACATGATACCATTAAAACGCATGCATCGTAGCGAGAATTAGCAATTGATTAGCCGGGTACAACTGAATCTGCCTCGTCTTTGGAGCGTAATCCGCAAAATCTACGTCGTCTCCGACGTCATGACGTAGAGTACAGCTGGAGGCAGCTGGATAGCATAGCCGGCCATATACCATATACCATACCATAGGATACCATAGCATAGCCGGCCTATAGCAGTGTAGAAGTATAGGCTGCAGCTCAGCTACCCCGAGCCGAGTGACGTCGATGGCCCGAGACACACTGACCTCGTTCCGGACCGCGGCGATGATATTCTCGACCTCGTCATCTGGGAAGAGATCGGGAATCTCTCCGCTGGCCAGCAGGTCGTTAATGAGCACCAGGAACTTCTCATCGGCCACCTGGCTGTCCGTCATGAGGAACACGGTGCCGACGTTCTTGATACCTGACTTCTGGTACAGGGCAGCCAGATCGAGCTGAAGCGGCAGACGACAGAAGCCATGTCAGAGACCAGGCGAAATGCCAGAAGGCATGTGAAAAGCGAAAGGCATGTCAGAAAGCAGAAACATACATGACCGGCTGAATGGAGGCACTCCGTTCGCACACGGACGCACTTATTGCAGCACGGCATGGTAAGTTGGGAGTCGCTGGAGAAGAGCTGCACCGCAACACCATTTTGACAGATCTATCCAATTTGGTTGATCAAGACAATACACTCAGCTGACCAATTACTGAGATTTCCCTTCCAAACGACATCCTGCTCTCGTCCCTAGAAAACATCGCTCCACAGCAATGCGTGCACTCTTTTGAATAACACCCAGCCACCCGGCTACTACTCCTACACAACCCCACCCAAAACCCATCCTCCAGCGGCCCACCTTGAGGTCGGGGATGCCGTATCCCTTCTTCAGAGAGACCTGGAACACCTCCAGTCCTGAGATGAAGGCGGCCAGTCGCGACAGCGACTGTTTGCCGCTGCCTCCGACGCCGACCAGCAGCGCGTTACCGCGAGGCGACTCCAGGATGCGGTTGATCCTGTGTGACGCGCGATACGGGAGGTCAGATAGAGGGAGCATGAGTTCGCAAAGCAAGGTGGCGCTGTGTGGTGCGAGGATGTGACGTACTGACAGCTGCAGAGAACTAACAAGAAGCAGTGCGGTCTTCAAGGCAGAGAACTAGACAGGGATAGTGGCAAGGCCTGAAGGTGGCGAGGCAGTTAACGGCAATAGGCATCGTGTTACTGGGTCCTCGATGAGATGCGCAGCATCTCTCCGATGAAGTGGTTATAGAATCGTCGTAGGACACTAGAGTTTGTACGCCAAGCTGTAGCAGAAAATTGGCCAGCACAATGACATAACCGATGGCATAACCGAGCACAATGGCATTTGGCATAACCGAAGAGACAAGAGACAGTCGGACCGAGAACGGTGTTTCTTGCAGACGTGCAGCATGGCGTCCTCGAACAGCCACCACGTGAATGGCGGCGTTGAGGACGGACAGACGGACGGTTTTACCTGCAGACGTGCATCATGGCGTCCTCGAACAGCACTAGGTTCATGGCGCCGTTGATCTCGTTGTAGGAGTCGAGTCCCTCCTTCAGCAGCCGGCTCAGCATCGGCCAGCCGTTGATCTGAACACAACACGGAGGCCGTCATCCGCTACGCGTGTTGAAACAGAAACATACTTCATATTTTGGTTTAATGTCACGGATTTTCACGTGGCCTCGACAGAAAAAGTGTCGCCAACTTCTGCGGAAAGTAGCATGGAAGCAATGTGGCGACCAGCTGAAGCCGAACAAATGATATCCTTACATTAGATGGGCATTAAGTGTTTCGTAAGGTACATGAAGTGTTTCGTCCTTCCATTAAGTGTTTCGTAAGGTAACCCCGACATAACAGAGCCTCACCTCGTTGTATTTGGGATCGCCGATTCCCTTGGCGAAGTGGCACCAGATGTTCGGTTTGGTCATCACCGCCGATTCGTCCATGTCCTGTTCACCCAGACAGAAACATTAGCGGTAGAACGCGACAGGCACATACAGCAACAGGTTATACTGAGTGTTCATGAACATATTTTTTAACAAATCTTACGAGTAACGTAGCCGAACAGATGGACGATAGCACATTCGATCTGATCATGTTCAAAATGGAAAGTAGCCAGTGGATAAATAACACCTGGCTGAGGCATTTTGGCACTCACAACGCCTCTCACGATGTTGTGGAAATGCTTGTCCTAATAAGACGTCTTAAACATTTTGGTTAAACTTACTTGAATGACCTACATATTGATAAATGCTGTGCACCTATGTCTTGCGTGTCACCAATATGCAATGTGTGTAATCTGGCATGTGAGTGTGAGCGTGGATGTGTGTGAATACAGCAGACAGACCGAGATACAGCATAGGGCGCAAGTGACATCAATGAATCCAGCTGAGTGATACATGCACAGTAACTCCAGTGCAAACAGAATATGTGAAGCGCACTTCATTGAGCGTTACTCGTTAGTTAGATCAGACATGAGGATATCTGGTGAGCTAGTTAGTTAACTGTTATTTAGGTTTAGGTTTAGGTTTGGCTTGTGGACTGGGTTTAGACAAGGTCTATCAGTGGCCCAACATCTGATTAATATAGGACAGTCTTGATCAGTGAAGGTTGTATCTTTCTTCCTTTTTTTTTATGCTTTTTTCAGCATCCTTCGCTAATAATTGTAGATACGGGGTTCGGAAAGTTGATACGCAGCAAATACCTCAATTGTGTTTTCACACTTGAACTATATTTTGGACCATCAATATTTCAGTGTGCTCTCCGGTCATTATATTTATAAATAAGGTACTTCATTTATCTACGTTGTTTGGTAAATTAGACCGCGCGTAAATATATTTATCAAACAGAGCTGTTGCAGCTGATGCAGCCGCAACAGATGCAGTGGCTCATAGTACCACACAGAATGCTTCAGTTTCAGTATCACACTGAATACAACGTTCTCTCTCGTTTCCCGAAAATCGCGTTGAATAAGTCAGATCAGCTAGTCACTTTCGCACACAGCTCATGCTAAGCGATACACACGTGCGGACAACACATGCCACACGTATGAAGTATATGCAAGCCAGTCAAATACACACAACACTCACAGCGCGTGACGTCTAAGCCCACATGCAGCGCATCGGCTCAGCACTACCTTCACCTGTTTGTGAAACTCATCCACACACAATCACAGAACAGTGTAAGCGTGCGACGTGCGTGTACCCGGCCGGTCCCAAGGCCGCCTCATCTAGTACCACCACCGGCGAGGCGGGGGTGGGAGAGAGGGGGGCTGAAGCGGGGCGGCACTCAGGGCACTACTTGCAGTGCCTGTCCTGAGGGCTCGCGGGGAGCGCGGGGAGGCAGCCGACGTCCCGGCCTCCTGGCTGTCTAACGTCACCGGCCTGAAAACTGGAATGTGGCGGCGGAATAGCAGCTGGTCGGGCTCTTCTCTCCTCCCGGGGCCTCTCGCAGCCGACCAGCTGACCAGCTGACCGTACCGGCTACCGTCGGCCACACATACACAGCAGGCCACACATACGCAGCAGAGCTAGCAAAGTGGAGCGGCCGGCCGGCTCAGTTCCGGACGGTGCGGGGCCAAGCGAGACATGGTCACGCTGGGGGTCTGACTAAACTGGGAGTCTGGGTTTAGTGGGAGACTGGGTCACTAAAAAAGGACAGAAGCACATAATACCAGGCGCAAAAGGACAGGGATCTTTACATCGGGCGGTTATGTTGCTATCCACTATACCGTCTCACCGACTCACACACACACACACACACACACACACACACAGACACAAGGAACACGAAGCGGCGTTCACACCGGCAAGCACATGTATGTAGCTTATTTGCATTGTTTAATTTACTATAGGTACACTGAGCACGTCATACTACAGGCGTATTTGAGACTATGCGGCGATTGCAGGGCTGGGGCGCTGCTATCTGCCGGTTATGCTTTAAACCGGTCCGTATAGGTTGAATGTGTATTATCTCGGCTAGTTATGCTGTTTATAAGTCAGCGTTTCAGCGTATTTAGTTTAGTTGCATTGAAACGCGTAATGCAGTTTTAGCTATACCGGCATGCGCACAGAAAAGTAGCGTGTCGGCTTTGTTCTCGAGAGCAAAGCACACACATCAACTCAATGAGGGTAGAGTTCGTTTCTCACTTACGTTTAGCGGATGAATCAGAAGCCATTCATTTCATGGCAAAACATACATTTAGTTACTTTCCTGCGCGCATGCTAGGCCGTGATAATGGCTTTAACGATGTTTATTACACACAAAGCGATGTCTTACGACTCTTTCGCCTTCGGAATCCTGCAATTACGTATGCCAAATTGGTTAATATCCTGAAAAAGTCACGATAGAAATGTGTGGCGATGCGAAAATGTTGTTTGATTTCCTTGCCACGTACCAGGCACGTTGTCTACTTTAAATTGTCGCAAAATTATGTTTCGCATGACACTATTTGCATTTATAATAAGACTAAGCATACCTACCAAGTTGGCTCACTAAGCATAATATGACATTAAATCTTAAAACAGCTAGTGTCCCAAAATTGAACGATTTGGGTGAGAAATAACACCCAAATATGAATAATTTTCCACTCTCACTCCCCATTTTAGGAGTGAGTTTTCCTCTCCCAAATCATGAATTGTCATATTGATTATGACATAAGCAAAATATGGACAAAAAAATGCATGATGTCAACGATATAACTGCTTTTTACATTCAAAACAGAATGCAATATTATACCATTTCCTGCATCATTTGCCACTCTCATGCTCTTTTTGGCTCAAATTTTCCACTCCCAAGCAAAAATGCAATTTTGGGACACAGCTGAACAGGCTGCTATAATACAAGTCATCTATGCCACACAAATACCGTCTAGCCTCCTCAGGCTTCTGCGCACCTGAAATTCATCGCAATCCACCGAGATGGAGTCAGTCATCACGGTTTGTTTCGGACATCTATATAGCCTACACGGGACCGTAACCTACCTCGAATCCCTTTTTGACGATGTCAAGCAGGATCTTCTGGAAGGAGGTGTTGTCCTCGTCGTCGACGAGCTTGTCGCCGTAGACGCGGTCAGACTCGTGCAGCCACACGCGCACCAGATCCATCGGAGTCTTCACTGACTCACTGTTACAGAACAGCAGGCCCTGACACGCAGATACAGGGCACGCTCAGGCTGGATAGACTCACTGTTACAGAACAGCAGGCCCTGACACGCAGAGACAGGGCACGCTCAGGCTGGATGTGGATACTCACTGGATAGCAACCGGCAGAGGTAAATAATTTCCGATGAAACTTGATACGCAATCGTAGAAAAGCAGACTATGAAAAACAGCACACAGACTTCATGTCGATAGTTCAGCTTCTGAGAACCCTGACATAAGAGCTGTCCATGCTTTTACTAGTCGTATCATCGTACGTCGAGTTGTTTCTATCGCGTATTCACTATACCTGGAAGATGTTGCTGAGGTCGCGGAGGTTGAAGACGTAGTGGAACTTGATGGCAGTGGGGAGGAAGCTCTGCGACACCTTCTGGTGCAGCGTGAACGCCGACTGGACGATGCTGTTGCACATCTTCACCGCCGGGTGGGGGAACTTGTTCAGGGGGCTGCTCAGGTGCTGGTGCAGGATAGAGTTGTAGATAGTGAAGAGAGACTCAGCGCCCGGGAAACTGCGAAACAAATCATTTCAGAGTTTACGGCTTGAATTAAGAAGAAAGGGTCAGACCGATGTCCCCGAGATCTGAATTAAAACGTTCAACATCACGTAGATCATATCACAAGCAAATGAGAACGCGTGTGGCAACACGTTCTGCGGAACATGTGTATGCGATCGCACTAAAAAAATGAATGGATTCTTGGGGCCACTGGAGACCAATGCATGAGGGGTACATACATACATTGGTGGAAAACGTTTGTTAAATTGATATAAATCCACCGATCGTTGCTTTAAATCGACGGCAAGGAAATCGGACTTAGGAAAAACCGTTCCAGTGAAGATAAAACAGCTCGGCATTGATTTACTTAGCATGCATTGGTTGTGTATAAAGCGTTACCGCTATCTCATCGGCGCAATGCAAATATTGCCAATTTGTGAGTTGATGAATCCATAACAATGTAACGGAAATTCCGCGCGTGTTTTGCATGTTTACTGGTTTTCCTTGACTTCTGTGATGTGTCGGTACGTAGCTCCATAGAGATCGTATATACACGTAGCTCATCCAATATATTGACTATCAGCTGAATAATTTATGATCCCCTGCTATTAAGCAAAACCAGCAAACAAGCAAATTACGTGCATAATTTCCTCAAGATCACGCATTAGTGTAGCCAACTGCCTTAAGCCCAACTTTATCAGAATATAAACGCAGCATCATGTGGATACAGTTGATGTGCAGCGAGTCTTAAGCGTCTTCTTTTGCCTTTTCTTTAGTCTGTAAGCATGGTGTACCGCGCACGAGTGTCAAAAGCATGTCATGTTTGTAGATAGATCAGGCCATTTATTGCCATCACTCACCTGTTGCTTTATCTGTATAACTGTATAATGTATACACTATCAAAAATGATCAATACCAGATGCAGCTGTGTAGCATTTAGCAAAACTTCCAGCAGTCTGTTCACAATACAACTAGTTACAGTTGTGTTAGTCGAAATATTTATTGTATACTCTAAATACAACCTATACGTTAGAAAGTTGAGAGAGCGGTTTAGCTGCTGCCTGGTGCTGGAGCTCTCACCGATCGTTTGGCGAGCCAAGAGGACTCCTGTGGTGGGAAGAAATCACGTCCTAGATAGGTCACATGAGTGTCGTGTACTCGTTTGATGGTGAGCAAACCGACAGGCGTGGGCCAGTCCAGAGGCATGCCTTGCGTGGGTTGGAGTATTTACACATTTATGCATATATACATACATAGGGAAGAAAATCGCACCGTACTATGCTGCCAATTGGGTAAAAATCATCATGGACCTCCCACCTTACACCACCTCACGTTATTTTAGTTTTCGTCTTTGTTTTGTGGTTTGAACAAGTGAGTGTTCCTCGGCAGCATTTCCTAACTAAACGAAATTACGGGACTATTCCATAGTGATGGGCACCCCTTGATGATGTTCCCTTATAATGTAGTATGAAGAAGTCTCCCAAAACGAGGTCCACCAGGACAATCAGTAACATCTCATACCACACATCACCCTCCCAGACATCTGACAACAGGGAGGCACCCCGCCTCCCAGCCTAGCCCAGCCCGGGCGGTAGCAGGGGGCGGGGGCGGGGGCGGGGGCGGGAGCAGCATCGCGGGCGTCATGCTCACCTGGTGGCGAACACGGCGAAGTGGCGCTGCAGGCGCGGGTTGATGGTGAAGCTGCCCGCAGTCGGGTTCATCGCCGCCACGTACTGCACGTTGTGGATCTCCCTCAGGGAGAGCTTGATCCGGTCGTACCAGTGGCCGTAGTCCAGGTGCTGGCGTAGCATCGTGTGCGGCTGCACAGTGTCGTACGTGTCTACCTAGGGATGGCGAGACAAAGGTCACATGCAGCTGGTGCTCACTGCTCAGCAGATCACACTGTACTGTAGTTACTCATGACTGTAGTTACACTGACTTTGTTGACTACAGTGACTACAATCACTGTACTGCCAGTCGGTGTGACAGTGGACAGCTGGACGCCGGATTTCTACTCCTGCCGTCATCAAAACCATCATCCCAGGCTCCTGTTGATGCCAGACCGTCTCCTCTCTTCTCAGCTCAATCCGATCCGCTTTAGCTTTGCTACACTCATCCTCCGCTCAAGTTCCTATCGAACTTTGGACTACAGATGTTAAATAATGACTTCGCTGCAGGGGCTCAGCCTCAGCCTAACTTCAGCTCGGCCACGCTCCTCCTTTGCCAAACCCATCCCCAGCCTCGGATCAACATCACCTCAGCTTAGCTTTCAACTGAGCCTCAGCCCGGGTCAGCTCAGGTCTCACCTCTGGCATGTTCATATCGTCGACGAAGTAGACCATCTTCTTGCTGCCGGGCGGGCCGTAGTTTCTGCCGGCCTTCTTCTCCAGAGGCCGCTCCAGTACGCGCTGCAGCATCTCTGTCGACAGATACAGCCACAGCGTCAGGCAGGATGGTGTTGAACACAGGCGACGCGACGCATCCTACAGCATGCTAGACGACTAAACACACAATATGGCCATCAATACATCCCACCAATCTCCACGGCAAGTGTCTCACAAGCCATGTCCACGAAAGTATGCCTCTCAAACAAGACCTGCATCTGCATCTGCAAGACCAGACAAGACCTGCATCTACAAGTAAGTACAAGTGCAAACCATCCCCATGCTTGCATTTAACCAGACTCCCCAAGCCAAGTCACCCATTCCCCATCCCACAAGCCGTATTCGCTATAAATCGCCTACACACCCAAGTATTCGCCCTCGCGCTCCAGAGCTGACCGCGCCACCTACCGGATGTGGTGTAGAAGTTGAACGGCACCCTGGTCACCATGTAGTCCTCGGAGAGCTGGCTCAGCTTGTCGTTAATCAGGACGGTTTTACCGGAGCCGGGAGGTCCGACCAACATCACTGGGTGTCGCTTCTCCATCAGCTTGTCCATGAAGAACCGCAGCCGCGTCGTCTCGGGGGTGGGCACTTGTACCGCCTGACCACGCGGTGAGAGTGTGTGGATAGATTAATACGGTGTATGGGTGCGACGGAAAAGATAACCATACAAATATATAATAATTTAGAAACATGGCATTGATAATTTCACCAGCAAACTTTATCGAACACTGGGAAAATTATGACCGTGTATCATTTCTTAGGGTCACTGACTTTCTGCCACCGTTATCTCACATGTGATGCATTTCTAGCAGCGCTCTAGCATGTCATCATTCAATTAGTAACCAGTATCACTTTTAGAACTAGAAGCATAGTGTGAGATAGTCCAAAGCCACGTTTGTAAACCCATGGACAGCATTCAAACTTCATCCACATTTGTTTCCAGGCCTGTTCGAGCTCCCACCCATCAGAACATATTACCATTGAGCACATACATTGCTCTGTGCCGTCTGTCCCTACCTGTCAGCGGATGAACACCATCAACCCAAACAGTGACGTTCCCCTAAGCCCCAAAACACCTCCTGCACCACACCACCTACCTGCAGCGGCATGTCCGGGTCGAGCTCGAACGAGGACACGTTGGACGACCAGGGGACAAACTTCTGCGACGCCTTGTCGATGTAGTAGTCGAACACGACGCCCTGGGCAGGGAACTTGACCGACTTGAACTCGTTGACCCACCAGCGGGAGAACTCGGTGCGGTAGTCGGCCACCTGGACGGAGCGGCGGGGAGGGCCGGTAGAGGGAGGTTAGTGTCTGCTTTCGTTACTATGAGCTTCCAACTATGATATGTCCAGATATCAGCAAAACGGAATATCAGTAATTGGCAGAACGATAATGTTGACCAAGGAATGCATTTTTGTTTTGTTTAAAGAGCAAAAAAAGTATAAGAAGTTAAAAATATCAGAAAAGTATAAGAAGTTATAAGTATCAAAAGTCTGCTCACCAAAACCAATAACTATGCAGACAGCGAAACATGAGCTTCTAACCAACTATGATATGTCCAGATATCTATGATATTTATTCTATGATCCAGATATCAGATATCTATGATATGATCTGGACTATGATATGTCCAGAAAGAGCTCGTACATGTCAAACTGATCGGCTAAAACGAGCAGCCAACTATCCGAGGGTAGCGACTGGAGAGCCGCCGAGAGACGACAGTGACAGACCTGGTCCTGGAACATGCTGGCGCCGAACGCCCACACGCAGCAGAAGCAGAAGTAGAGCTCGTACAGCTCCTTCGGCGAGTCAGCCGGCACCGTGTCCGGAGTCAGGATACAGTCTGAGGAAGAAGACAAAGTCAGGGTAGACAGCTGCAGCGGTGAGACGCTCACAACAACTGAACAGAATCCCGGCCAGAGGGAGGAAGGTAGGAGAGCATTGGACGAGGAAACGGCATCATCCGTGATGTATGCAAACAAACTAAAGCGACAACGTAACATGTTGAAAACGCAGAGTTTAGGGTATCACACCTAGAGTTAATGATACAAAATATAGCAATAACACACTATGTATATATATAACTAAGATAAACGTTAATCACACGAACCCTTACGTCTGTCTTGTTAATTGTTATACCTGCCAGTAAAACAAGTGCGTGGAAATGTAACATCGAAACAGCCGAAAACGTTGAGCCTGCCTTGATTTCACCGTTTCCACTCAAAATATTACCCTACCGATAATCATAACAGGTACACTCCTCACCCACAAACACCCGTCCTCCCGCTTACCGAGCAGATTGCAGAGCATCTGTATGTGTGAGATCTCCGGGATCGGGGTGATCTTCTTCACACGGGTTCGCACCACCTCAAGGCAGGCGGGCACATACTTGTCGAACAGGATCATCAGGTTGGCCTTCTCCGACTGGATGTCACGCGTCTCGATCCAGCTACTGACAAAGCTGTGAAAGGGAAGAATCACTAGGATGGTGATGTAAGCTGGGCTTACAAGCGCGTCGATTGTTCTGGCCATTCGACACCAATAACAGCTGTCGAAAAAGCAGCGTTAAGACGGCTGAAAGTCACTATATAGCATTGACAGTAGCGACACCCGTAACCATCATTCATCACCATCACAACACGGACGCTGATTGGCTCTCTGGCGGACTAAACGAACCACAAAGACCACACAGATAAGCGAATAGCAATGGGCACATTTGGCCATGCAACCTGCAAGAGCGGCATCGGCATGCTCACCGATGACATTGTCCACACGACCCGATAACACACGGGCCTACCAGACCACCAGACCATTTAGTGTCCTCAGAAACTCTGTGCCAATACTACAGCGTGTCAAGCCAGTCACGGCAAAATAATAACCACAGGTTCCGGCAGAGTCAATATTAACCCCACTCACGGGTTCCAGCCGACCCAAGTAGTCACCCGACTCACGGGTTCCAGCCGACCCAAGTCACCCGACTCACGGGTTCCAGCCGAGGTCCTGCGGGTTCAGGTAGAGAATGCCCGCCCTGGATACGGTGGCGGGCGTGGCGTGTCTCAGCGTGGCGATCTCAAACAGCAGCCGCATGGAGGGCGTCAGCGCG
>VOPJ01015706.1:0-27367 GCA_014673585.1 Semibalanus balanoides | reverse complement strand
CGGAAGATGGGGGGCAAAAAGATAGTTTTGCCCCCGCTCGATTTTGCCAGCGGGGGCGGCTTCCCCCGCTGCCCCCCCCCCCCCGAATCCGCCGCCCCTGCAGTCTACCTGTTTTTAAGGGGCGTTAGGTAGATAAGGGAACTGATCCACGGAAAACACCCGTTTATTAGACACCGAAAGCTTCCTTTTCATAACCCCCAAGGCCAGCGATCCCCAAAGTCAAAAGCCAGCTTGTGACGTGTTGTTTCTCGATAGTTAACTGATTAATTCGTAATCGTGGAGCTGTGAACCGATGCTTTCGTGTGAAGCTTACCCCTCTGGCAGATGAACGGATGCTGTTCCTCACATTTACTGCAAATGAACTTGTTGGTATGTAATGACAGTTTTCGGCATCTGTGTGACTCGGAAGCACCTGACGAGGCCTGATCTGTAAATACAGACGAGGAGCTCAGATTTCAAATCACGAGTCTGATCAGTGATTGCAGTGGCGGATCCAGAAAATCTTCAAGGAGGGGGCCATCAATTGCAGTGGTGCCCCTAACCTTAATACCCAAATCGAAAACTCGACGGGATTTGGCTCTTACTAATATTTTGAGGGTGCCCTTATTTCAGCTTTTTTCTTGCTCTTCAAAAAATGTTTTAGGTCTTTTCAGGCGTCAGCTGAGTGCCCCCTCAGTCAGCCAGAGACCAGAGTGCCCCCTGAGGGCGGCCAGAGTGCCCTTCAGGCGGCCAGATACCCCTCAACAGGTCGTGGGAGAGTGCCCCCTCAGGCGGTCGGTTGTGCCCCTCAGGGCGGTCATGGTGCCCCCTCAGACGTGGCCAGAGTCCCGCCTCAGACGGCCAGAGTGCCCCCTCAGGTCAACAGAGGGCCCCCTCAGCCGGCCAGAGTGCCCCCTCAGGCGGCCAGAGTGCCCCCAAAGGCAGCAAGAGGACCACCTCAGGCTGTCGAAGTGCCCCCTCAGGCAACCAGTGCCCTCTCAGGTGGTCAGAGTCCCCCTCAAGTTCGAGGCCCAAGGGGGGATATGGCCCCCTGGCCCCCTCCAGAGGATCCGCCACTGAGTGATTGTGTCAAAGTGAATATTATTGACGGTCATAGACCTATTGAATGCCCCAGAAGATACTTATATCAAACGAGCATAGATACCTAAATTGAAAGTGTTAAAATATTGTCTTTGACTTAATTTCCTAGCCTATGGAAACGATGCTTGAAATATGTTATTTACAGATTGTTCATTGACAATGTTTGTACCTTCACACCAAGGGCAACTAAACCATACCGTCGTTGCTTTGGTTGGCTTCCTGTCCATGGATCCAGATGTATTTCTTGGACCGTGTTTCCTGACGGAAGAGGCCTAGTACAGACAGCTTGTCGATTGTCATGTCGTTTAGCCCAGTGACCGGTCGGTAAAGCGTTCCATTTTCGCCGAGACTGAAACATTGCTTCTCGGCGTCCTGCTGGTTTTCCGTTCCGTCCACCAGGTGGTAGCACCAGTCACCGTACGCCCAGGTGTTCATTTGCGTCGGGATAAAGTCGCTCCCCACGTCGTCCAGACACTGGTACCACGACAGACCTGTCGAAATGTTTTAATGAAGCGTCAGAGAAAACCGTGACAAGAATGGACGGATTCAAACAATAACAGAGCTTCGCATCAACAAAGTACCGATTATGCCTAGTACCTAGTACCTACTACGGAAAGTAAGTATGGAAGGTGATTATAACATTTTATTGGAAACTTGCCGTTATTTAGCATCGAAGAAAAAGTCTCAAAGATAATTTCGATTTTGATGATGCCTTCTGTCCGAACCAGTTCCTTGTCTAAATCGAATTGCGTCGACAGTATGACTTTGCTTTAGTATACAGCATTGCTTAAATCTACCAACGTGAACCTGTGCTGTCGGCGTCAATCACCCGAGGCCGACACTGACCTGTGCTGTTGACGACAATCTCCCGACACTGACCTGTACTGTCGGCGACAATCTCCCAACACTGACCTGTGCTGTCGGCGACAATCTCCCGACGATAATCTCCCGACACTGACCTGTACTGTCGGCGACAATCTCCCTGACACTGACCTGTGCTGTCGGCGACAATCTCCCTGACACTGACCTGTACTGTCGGCGACAATCTCCCAACACTGACCTGTACTGTCGGCGACAATCTCCCTACACTGACCTGTACTGTCGGCGACAATCTCCTGACACTGACCTGTACTGTCGACGACAATATCCCAACACTGACCTGTACTGTCGGCGACAATCTGCCAGCCTGTACTGTTGGGCGATAATGAAGCACGTAGCCAGGATTGTTTGGTCAGGGGGGGCACGTCCGAAAAAAATGCTCCTCAGCTATATGGTGCTGACCTGGGGGGGAGGTTAGGGTCTGGCACTGGCGGATCTAGCCTTTTTTTGGGGGGGGGGGCAAATCCAGTAGACTATTTCCCAAAGCTGTTGAGCAGGGGGTTGCGGACCGTTCATCGTCAGCCAAAAGTTAGTTGGTTGACCGCGGCGGGGTATCAGCGGGACGCAGGAAGTATGTTTCAAGTGGGGGGGCAGGGATTATTAGCCTCGCCAACGAGCTACTCAGCCGGAAATCCTGCCTACTTCAGAATTCTGCCGATTTTGAACTACTAGTCACTTTTGGTTGTATGATTACCTATTTTACGCCACTAACTCGTCCACTACAGGTATTTTGCATACCTTAATTTGGACTGACAATAAACTTTGGATATCATTACCGGAATTTTGCCAATTTATGTTGTAAAAATAATAGAATTTTGCGGATATTTTTTTCATATTTTTTCCGGAATTTCACATGTGCTTAAAACATGAATTATACCATAAGACAATATGTCAGGCATAGGCAAAATGATGACGCAAGCTTTACGATATTTTTGACGTGCTGCAAAATTTTAAAGTTGACACCATTAAAACTGAACTGACAATTATGACCTTCCAAAGACCAAATTCGAGCCACTTTCGACGGAAAATTACCTACCTGGACATAAAACATTTGGGTTTTTGCTTTACACTTGAGTTATTTGAAATTAATATCGCCTTAACTTTTAGCTGACGCTCTATACGCAAAAAATAGCCAATAAACATGTAGTACAACGCGCCTAATGACCGCTTAATCAGCAGTTTAAACTCACGTGACCTCGGATGACTTTGACCCGGAGTTTTAAGATCATCCATCATTGCAGTCTTTAGACCTGATATTTATACAAAGACTAAGGAATGATACTCCTTACAAGTGTCGGATACATGAATCATAGGTACGATTTTTTACTGCTTATGCGTTTTAACCCCGCCGCCGGTAGCTCGGCCGCCCCTCCGCCGTGCGCCGTGGGAAGGGGAAACACCATTCAAAAAGCTCGTCGAAAAGAACTTTGTAAATTATTGCCGGTCATTTTTTCTTATACATTGTCATATTCAGGTCACCAGACGGTCATCAAAGGGTTCAGATTTTCCACTTTCAGGGCTTTGCCTCCAGGAATCCCCTAAATATCTCGCCGAAACTATGATAGTTCTAGGAACAAACGGAAAGCGATTGCAAGTCTTTGAAAAATGCAATCGCCCAACGTGTTCCTTCCAATTTTATTTCCGCCGGTCAATAGTTAATTGCTCCTGAGACCATCAAAGGTCAAAAAGGTTATTTTTATCAAATCAGTTTTTTCACTAGTATTCTTTTATTACTTAATAAAGATAATGCTATTAATTTTAACGCCCAAGGTGCTTGCGTCGGCTCAACAGGCGCTTTAAATCGTATTCACGATTGACCAGATTAGGTCAACTTTAGGAAATTTGACCTCATGTCAAGGTGTTCTAGGAACCCAAATAGGTCATGTTGCAAATTGGGAGACGTGTCTCGTCGAGACACGTCTCCAATATACCGATTTGTTGACTTGTACACATTGGTGACGGGTTCTTTTCTTTAACTAGATTTTATCGAGAGTTAATGACAAACATTGTTGGTGACCTCGGCGACCTCGATGACCCATTGTAGACGGTCACTTATCACAAATCCGCCACCGTTCGGTCTTCAGGAATGGCCGATTGATAACATGATCAAGAAGGAATTGGGCTGCTATCTTGCGTATCCTCAGAATCATAGGCGACGGAACGGTGTGTGCACCATCAACATCCAGTCCACTAAGCCGAAAATCTTGGAGTTACGTCATGAGATCGAAAAACACAATTTGTATGTCATCGCTGTAACAGAGACTTTTTTGCCGATGTACCCGCAGACCCGATGCTTAGGTAGATTTCCTTTTGTTATGTATGTGTGATGTATGAATGTTGTTTTGACCCGCCCCCTCCTAGTGTTCGAACCTGCGACGCAATTTGTCATCTTGTATTTTCACCTCGACAGGAAAAGCCACCGTATGTGTTGTGGATGTCGTTGTACGTCTAAATAAATAAATAAATAAATAAACGGGGGAGGGCACCGGGGCACCGTGCCCCTTTGCATTTTTAAGGGGGCACCCATATAAAAGAGCTTCCTTGAAATTTGTTATGTGTTAGGTTACAGATTTAGGTCTTATTATTAAATTTATCGAAACACATTTGTATAATGTCATGAATATCCTCAATAAGAAATAATACATAATATGCAAATAGTGGAAAATCGAATGTTCAAGTCAGTGGCCAACAGAAACTTTTTTTTTAAATAAATTTAGTCCGAATGTTTGTATGGATGGCAGCTGGCTTTCCGAGGTCAGAACCCGCGCTAAGCAGAGCTTGTTCCGCTGGTCCTGACCTCACCACCCGATCGCGCAATTCCTGTTGGCCGGCAGACAGAATTTAGAGACGAAAGTTTTACGTGCCCGACATACCTGGACACGGTCCGCCCCGCTCGCTGACGTCACCTGGCCTGAGTGCGACCGCTTTCCACCCGCCGCAGGCCATCCAGTCAGGAGCAAATAGTGAGCGCCGAAGCGACTCGAACCCAGGCTGCCACTACTGGGATAGGTCAGAAGACCAGCGCTCTCCCTCTGAGCTACAAGGGCGGACATTTTATCTACAGGGGCGGCTTTATCAGATTTGTAAAACTTTGAGGTTAAAACACCAAAACTTCAAACTGCCTTTTTATTCAAATTGACACAATTTGTGTATGAAGATGTTAAAAAAAAATCGAGAAACAAATATACATAGGTGGCAAAATCAGCATCGTCACTGCAATCGTAACTGTAATCACGAAGTGTAAAACTCTAAAATTGCTGACGCTATTAAAGTTTCCATATGGGTTTAGATCGTTTGAATACTCTTGTTTGGATCGTTTATAACTTATGTGTTGACGTCTACGGTGCTGGTAATATCCTAACCCAATTTTCTGAGTTTTCACCAATTCAGCTTAACTATCCTTAAAATGGCTAAAAAGCCTCACATTCGACTGGAAAGCAATCATAAATAAATATNACAAACAAATCAATGAGTTTTAGAGACTTCGAATGGCAAGAAATAACGATCAATTGGGCATTCCCTGTTTGACATTTTGTTCTGCATCGAATGGTGCTTGTGGTATAACCGTACGGCGTCAAATATATGAACAGTGGATGCAATTGTGATGGTATTTCATTTAATGCCGCTTTGTATTGGATCAGGCTTTGGATCAGACATGATTTAACAATCTTACTCAGGGACGCAGGAAGTATGTCAGGTGGGGGCAGGATTTTAGCCTGACACATGAGTACTCGAGCCGGAATCCTGCCTCCTTCGAATTCTGCCGATTATGAACTACTATGTCACAGAATTTTGGTTGTAGTATTACCTATTTACAGCCACTAGCTCGTCCAGTTCAGGTATTTTTGATACCTTAATTTGACTGACACTAGACTCGGCTGCATTCTTGCTATACCGGGATTTTCGAAATTATGATGAAAAATAGATGAAAAATTATGAGTTTTTTTCTTTTCTTATTTTCCGAAATTGTCAGATTGCTAAAAAACATGAATATAATCATAGAAAACATGTCAGATAAACGAAATAGACAAACTTACGAGATTTGAGCGTGTGCACAATTTAAGTTGATACCATTTAAGAACTGACTGCAATTATGACCTGCCAAAGACCAAAATCGACGCTCTTTCGGACGGCATTTACCTTACCGTGGATGTAAAATGCATTTTGCGTTTTGCTTTATACTTGAACTATTTGAAACTAATATCGCTTAACTTTTTTCACGCTCAATAGAACGCAAAAATAGACCAATACACATGTAGTACAAACGCCTAATGACCGTAATTGCAGTTAGACTTCACCGTGATCTCGAATTATTTTTTACCTGATTTAAGATCATCCATCATCTGAGTCTTAGTCTAATACTTATACAAGTCTAAGAATGATACTTATAAGTGACGGATACGTGAATAATAGGTAGGTACCGATTTTTTTGGACTGCTTATGCGTTTAACCCGCGCCATGCCGGGGGAAGGGAACACCATTGAAAAGATCGTCAAAAAGTATTTGGAAACTATTTCGATCATTTCTTTAACATGTCAATATTGAGGTCACCAGAGGTCATCAGAGGCCAGATTTTCCACTTTCAGGGCTTTTCCAGAATCACCCAAATATCTCGCGAACTTATGATAGCTTTAGAACAAACGGAAGTGAAATTGAAAGCTCTTGAAAATGCAATAGCCAACTTGTCCTCCAACTTTTTATTGCAGGCAATAGTTAGGCTCCTGAGACCATTAAGGGTCAAAAAAGGCTATTTTTAGCCAAAGTCAGTTTTCACTAGTTCTTTTTACCTAATACAGAAAAGACAATAATTTTGACGCCATCGTGTTGGTCGGCTCAACAAGGCGCTTTAAATCGTATTGACGATGACCAGGTTAGGTCAACTTAGAAATTTGACCTCATGTCAAGGTCTAGTGGTAACCCAAAAAGGTCATGTTGCAGAGTTGGGAGACGTGTCTCGTCTAGAACCTCTCCCTATACCGTTGTTGACTTTCACATTGGTGGCGGTTTCACTTCTTAAACTGGATTTTATCGATAATTAACTGGACAAACATTGATGGTTACTCGGTGGACCTCGGCTGACCCTGTAGAGTCACTTAACATAAATCCGCCTCGGGTCTTCAGGAATGGCATTGATAAAACATGATCCACGAAGGCTGCTGCCTTCATATCCTCAGGAATCATAGGCGGCGGGACGGGCAGGCGCCGGGCACCGTTGCCCTTTTTGAATTTTTAAGGGCACCATATATATAGGAATAGCTTCCCCTTAAATTGTTATGGCTTAGGGTGTACATTTAGTCTTATTATCAAATTTATGGAAACCACATTTGTATAATGTCATGGATATTTACGGCGTGCATAATCCTCGGGAAAAAAAATAATAAAAAAAAAACGTGGAAAATCGAGCATTTAAGTCAGTACCAGCAGAAAACGTTAAAAGAAAGGAAATATCATTTTCGTTAAAATGACTTTATCAGATTTGTGAAACTTCGAGGTTTTAAGCCCCCCAAATTCAAACTGTGCTTTTTTCGTTCAAATTGACACAATTTGGGTGTGAAGATATTTAAAAAAATCGAGAAAAAATATGCATAGGTGGCAAAATCAGCATCGTTCTTGAATCGTAACTAATCACCGAAGTGTTAAAACCTAAAATTGCTGAGTCATTAAATTTTCATTGGGTGAGGACGCTTTGACTAATGTGTTGACGCTCGTGCTGGTAATATCCTAACACATTGTTCTGAGTTTTCACTAATTCAGTTCAACTATCCTTAAAATGGCTTTAACAGTTCAAATTTGCTAAAAGCCAATCACATAACTAGATCCCTACCTAAAAATTTCAAGTATTTTATAAGAACAAGTTACTTTTATCTTCCACATTGATTTATTACTTTTCAACGATTTTATTAATCAGAAAACTGTAAGCAGAAGAAGTAGATCCTCAGAAAAGTTTGGGGAGGGGGCGACGCCCCTCCTCGAAAAAAGTTGGGGGGGGGGCGCTGCCCCCCTGCCCCCCGGTTCCTGCGTCCTTGATCTTACTGCTCTATTACTTACCACAATTTATTGTTGTCATATAATTGCCAAAGTCTATTGTTTAATTCCTATATCATTTACAAAACATATTTACCTGGTAAACATCTGGTTGTCAAGTAAAAAAGAACGCTTAGCGACATTGTTCTAAAATTGACATACCCATGCCCGCCCAGTACCCATGAAAAGACAAAAAATGCATACTCAACCCAGACAATCGAAAGAATTGAGTGGGCACCCATGAGTGCACTCAGCCCATGATAGTATCGGCTCTGCTGGACACTTATTTAAATAAATTTTCCATTTTCCTATTTTGTGTAAGCAATTGCGAAGCTTGTGTGATGCCGCGAAGCGGCGCGATTTTTTTTTATCCAGTTTTGTATTGTGAATGCTGGATTTGACTGCTTCAAAGCTTGGTTTTAACGATAAAATTTGTTACTTTTTCTCGAGTACCAGACTCACCATGTTAATACCAAATAGTACCAAATCAGTCCGTATTGAATAATGTAGGTATTCACTGATATCCTTGGGGGGAGGGGGGGCAAAAGATATGTTGGCCCCACCCTTTTTCGCTTGGAGGGGAGGGGGGCATGGCCGGATTGCCCCCTGGATCCGCCCCTGGATGAGTGAGGTTTTGCGGGTGTACTGTTCAAGTTGGTCCAAGTTTCTATCCACTTTAGTCTCCTCTTCCTTTAATTTTTTGTTTTCTGCTTTCAGTTTTTCTATCATCTCACTACTTTTTTGTTCATTTTTAAGGTTTTTTAATTTAATCATGCAAGGTAGCAGTTTCCTTCTTCACTGCCACTGCCATGACAAACTTCTCAATTGCTGCGCAATCCATACCTGACCCTCCCCAAATAGTTCAAACTATAAGAAGCAACAAAAAAAAAAATCCAAGAAGCAAGTCTACAGTCCTAGCCTTAAAGGGAATATAGTACCTTTAACATTAGTTTTTAACTGATATAGGCCAGATTGTCGGGTGTGATGAGAAACCTCCAAATATGAAATTTTTCATTCCAAAACGACCTGAGTTACAACGCAAAAAACCGTTGGGCATATTTGGGCATATTTTAAAAGAACAAATTTCATGACGTTTCGCATACGTCATAAGAAGTTATTACACTGTGATTTCCACCGGAGTTCGTTTTCGCTATTTGAACGCGGCCTTCATTTGAACCGTCCGCCCGCCACCGAAGGGTAACGGCTTGTCAATTTAGAAATGGTTGTAAGTTTTCCTTGTCAGTTTTTTCCATTGGATTTTCATTGAAAATAATGCAGACACTGGTCTTCAAAAGGTCTTCACATCAACAACTTCAACATCAGGTAATACTTCAGCAATGCACCGACTTTTAAGAGTGTTACCACCCATGTGAATTTGGGAGGTGCGTTGCCTGAAGTATTTTTCGGAAATACTTCAGCAACGCACCTCACAAATTCACCAATTCACACAATATGCTAATTTACTCTGGTGTGGATATATTTTTAAGTAACTATCTTTGTCAATTGTCAGTCGATTTCCAATTAAAAATTACGAAAAGATGCTTGGGATAGACCATAGTGCAAACATTAACACATTTGAAATCGCGTCCAATATTATTGGCGAGTCGAGAACCAGCGAATGCAGTTGTTTATGGTTTTACATATCTGATACACGGAGCATCTTTTGCCGATGCCCCCTTGTGATGTCACAACCGGTTTTGGTGACGCAAGATTGTTGTGACGTCACATGCAAATATATTAATATTTTTCAAATTACACCAAATTGCGACTTTTTTTCTCGCAAAAATTGGAATGCCAAAACTGTGTTCGGACACTCATTCCCATCATTCTTTCATACTTTTCATCCCTCCAGGAATAGGGTTAAGTTGGCTACAAACACAATCTAAATCCTAATCTTACCTTAAGAACTAACTGAATAGCAAAAAATGATACCCTTCGTGATGCACCAATATCGTCTCGTCTCGGGATCTCGGAGCCGTCACGTCCGCTCGTGGGTTGTGTCCGTAATTTTTCAACTTTTTATGGTTTTCGGAGCTTTTCCCATGCTTCTCCACGTGAAAAACAACATGGTATTGCTCTTTTTTTTCCAAAAAAGCTGCGTTTTATCTTAGCGCAAACACGTTTTATGAAAAATGATTTTGCCTTTTTTCATTGACCAGGCAGATTGTGAAGCAAATACTTTTCGCACAAATTTTGAAGCATTTTTCCTAAGCTCCCCGTGTCGTATTTGACATTACAAAATTATTTCATCGCATTAACGCATTTACTGAAAGTGTTATTCAATATTTACACAGCCAGCGCTTTTAGTGCCATCTATTGAGTGATATAGTAAACATTATTTTATAAATGGTTTATCTGCTGCTGACCGCTACTGAAGTGCGTGAAATAAGCCAGCATGACCCTATGGTCATGTTCTAACAAGAAAGAATGTTGAACAAACACAGCATTGACCTAGTTACGCCTTGTTGCACCCTGGTTGTACGATGATGAATACGATACATACTAAATTCTGCCGGCCAACAGGAATTGCGCAATCGGGTGGTGAGGTCAGGACAAGCGCAACAAGCTCTGCTTAGCGCGGGTTCTGACCTCGGAAAGCCTTCCATGCAAAACATTCGGACCAAATTTATTTAAAAAAACGATGGTCAAATACGAATACGATGGTCATACGATGATGAAGCGTGCTCCACTCTCAGACTCTTCTGTACCCCGATACAGANAATGACGTTTTGATGACGACATGTCATGCCATTTTGGGTTGAATAACGATAAATGTTTAATGCATCGTAGAAAATACATTTTAAATGCAAATTGCAAAAGCAAAACTGAAAAAGGAAGACAATTAAATTGTCTACAAAATGACAAACTCGGATTTGCATTTTTTTGGTTTTGATCCTTCAAAATACAAAAACTGCTTTTTCAGAAATGTTCCCCAAAAATATAATTTTTCAAGGTTTTAAAAAATGGAACATATATCAGAGAACCAAATGTAAGAAATACCGAAACCAAATTTTAAAGTAATATCTTTATTTTTCAGTGACTGATTGCTCCCGAGCCATAAGTAGCTAATAGCGTTATTTTTTTAACAACATTTTTCATTTTTGACCTTATACAGATATATAAATGCCATTGTTGTATTTATGAGACAAAACTGACCAAGAAACATGCATCGTTTATTAATTTTAGTCGGCTTCCAGTTTTGACATTAGATGACCTGATAGGTCGGGGTTCGCATAATAATACTCTTAATACTAATACTATATATATATCTTTATCTTTTAGCGCATAATACTAATCTTTTATGGGGTCAAGTTGTACAAATGGCTGCTGCATTCGATTTTCACGTGTATATTAACCCCTTAAACATGTGTCACAAGACTTTCATTGACCTCTTGGTGACAATGACCTTTTGTGACCTGACATTGACCTTGACCTTTGCGTACAAATTCACTTTTACTTAATGCAGGAGATTTATTACACCTTTGAGAGCTTTATGTGCATTGATAAGGATTATAATTGAAAGTATGCATCATTAACTCAATTAACTCGATTTTCACATATGACCTGACCATGACCTGACATTTGACCTAACTTGAGAAAAAAAAAATCGGGTATGCATTCGATTCGTTTCATTGAGAACTTTCGATCGCCGCCTTGCGCGTCTCGCTGTGGTTATTTGGTTCGGAAGATACGAGGGGGGGGGGTAAAGTTACCCCCACGCCGCCGTTCTGCTGGAGACCCCTACGCGCGCGGGTTAACTTTGTGATAACTTGGGCAACCAAATCATTTTGCCCCGCTGCGGATAAAATCCGTGCGCCGCCCCTTGAGTCCCTACCACTACCAACCGCATTCAGACCGAGACTTACCCCGGGCGTCTCCGTGACACGACTGACCTGCCGTCCCCAGCAGACCTAATTATGCGACCAATGCCAGTGCCAGCGCTGGTCCCTAATGACGTCACATCCGGGCCGCCCCGCCCTCCGAGCCGGGCCTATTGGCCGCTTAAAGGACGACACCCCCCTGACCCCCACAACGCTAGAGCCGCAACGGCCACTCTTGCGCGTTTATGTAGTCACCGACAGCAGCGCAGGACAGGAACGGACGGACGCGGACGGGACAGGACAGGGACGGGACGGACGGACGGGAAGCGGAGCGGACGGGACGGGACGGACGACAGGACGGGAGGCAGCAGCGCTCGTAGAGAGGTCGCCAGAGAAACAACTGTGATGTGGCACCCACTGCAGGGGGGCCACAGAGGGGGCCCCCGCCATACATCCCCAACCCAGCCCAGTCCGGCGGCGGCAGCAACGGCCCCGTCACCGGCAGGTTAAGGAGGGGGGACACAGGGGGCACACACGGGCCACCCAGCACCCCGCATCGAAACCAACAGCCACCCTCACCGACCCCAAACGGCTCGGGAAGGGGCAAACAGGCATGCCCCCTGCAGCAGCCCCTAACCACCGCCCCCTTACCCACTTCCTCCCACTACAGCCTCTCACCGCCACCGATCTCAATGGTAGGCCTGCCCCGAAGTCTGCTCTGCAATCGGGATGCCGCCACATTTAGCTGCTATGTTCTAATGTCGTTAGAACCACAAGTCACTGTGGTGTAGTGGTTAAAGGCGCTTGATAAGCAATCAGGGTTGTAACTACTCTGCGGTTTCGATCCCCGCTGCGCCGAACTTTTTACATTAAAAGGTGTTTGAGTTTTAGCGCAAAAAATACCGCCATCTTCATCAAAGTCACTTTGCACGCGAAAAAGGATTTTTAGGGGATGGTGAACCATAGTCAAGGGAAGCCAAGATATAACTCTACCATATACTTTGAGTCTCGGACACGCTGTTAATGAAACTTGTTTGAGTAAATATCAGAATAAAATATTTTGTTTTATTTTTCTTGAAACTCCCGTTGACTTTAACATGGGGAAAAATGCAATTGATTGTTGCAAGTGCAATCGAGTTTTCACAAGGTTGAAACTTGTCCAGAAGGTAGATGACGGTGTCCTTTCTGGCTCCAGAAAAAATCTAAGCTTAGAAATCGTCACTTTGAGAGCGGCTCAACTTTTACCAAAACGCGGCACCACTTTGAGAATCCCTCCCGAACACGACAGCTCAGGAATTTTCACTACGTGAAAAACCCAATTCTAAAGAATAGGGTTTTTCGACACGTGTTGCAATATCCTCGGTGACGTTCAACATGGCCATGGCACTTACATAACACTTTCCCTGTACTGTTATTGGAACTGTCAGGAAGGACATGAATAACTGTGCTGGGACGAAATGAAGCCCAACAGGTGTTGTTGACATAACACTTTCCCTGTTACTGTATTGGAACTTCAGGAAGACATCATAACTGGCTGGGGATCGAAAATGAAGCCCAACAGGTGTTGATGTCCCTCCTGAACACGCGCGGGCGGTGGTCAAAAATCCTTCCTGGACAGGCCGTATACATTCCCCCACGTATGTGGCTGGACAAAGGTTGCAGCTGACTTGGTAAACTGCGTTGCTGGTCGCACAAGTTTTATCCAAGCCAGACTTACAAGGAATGCATACGCCCCGCTTGATGGGACAAGTTGGTCGTCGTATGTCAGACCTGGTGAGTTGTAGTATCAGTCACGTGGTGTAGGTGAGTATCAGTCACGACAACGACAGTCACGGCGACACTAATCACGATCCGAGCGGATATTTCCTGGAACGGCCTGATCAGAGGCGGCCCAGTGCGGCATCACAGACCCCGAGCGGTGCCGCAGCTCGCGCTGGTCGTGTCCAAGGGCGTTGCTTAGCTCCATGCCAACGGGGTGACGCAGGGACCAAGGAGGCTCGAGTCTGACTTCCCCGACAGCACTGCTTCAATGTCATCCACGGGGGTCACAGCACGCACGATTGTTTATTATGCGAACCCCGACCTATCTACTGCTGGTGGACGGCACATTGACTGTGCACAGCGCAATCGGGTCCCGCTTCCAAAAGCAGAGCGGTCTTTTCACTGGCACGCCGAGCAGAATCCTGTCAAAGATAGCATCCGCTTTGCGTTGTGCAGGGACGCAGGAAGTATGTTCAAGTTGGGGGGGCAGGATTTTTAGCCTGACATGAAGTACTCAGCCTGGAAATCCGTCTCACTTTCAGAATTTTGCCCTAGTTGAAAATACTATATCCACTTTTTGTGTAGGTATAACCCTAATTTACGCCACTAGCTCGTCCAGGCTTCAGGTCTTTTGATACCTTAATTGGTACTGCATCTAGACTTCGGCTTAGTCATTTCTGCTATACCGGCATTTTCGAAATTCAGCTTGATTGAAGAAATAGATGAAAAAAATTTATGACTTTCTATTTCTTTAACTTATTTCCGAAATTTCAGATGCTTAAAACCAGAATAATTATGCATAAAAACATTCAATAACCGAAATATGACGAACTTACGAGATTTGACGTGTGCACCAATTTAAAAAGTTGATACCATTAAACACGGACTGGAACAGATTATGACCTTCCAAAGACCAAAATCACTCTCTTCTCACAGGGCATTATCTACCTTGGATATAAAAGCTTGTGTATTTGCGTTTTTGCTTTATACTTTGAACTATTTGAAATAATATCGCTTTAAATTTCACGCCAATAGACGCAAAAAATAGAAAGGTACACATTTTAGTTAACAAACCCCAATGACCGTAATTAGCCCAGTTAGACCTCACCAGTGACATCAAATTATTTACCTGATTTAAACTCATCCATCATTTGAAGTCTCTAGCCTAATACTAACTTACCAGTCTAAGATTAATTACCTATAAGTGTCGTTAATACATGAAAATAATAGTAGGTACCGATTTTGATTGCTGTGCTTATGCGTTAACCGCGCCGCCCATGGACGAGGAACACCATTCAAAAACTCAGTCACACCTGAAGTATCTTGGAAACTATTGCGGTCATTTCTTTAACATGTCAATATTGAGGTCACCAGAGGTCATCAGAGCCCAGATTTTCCACTTTCAGGGCTTTTCTCCAGAATCACCCAAATATCTCGCTAACTATGATAGCTTTAGGAACAAACGGAAAGCGATTGAAAGTTCTTGGAAAATGTAATAGCCAACTTGTCCTCCATTTTTTTTGCAGGTCAACAGTTTAGGCTCCTGAGACCATTAAAGGTCAAAAAGGCTATTTTTGCCAAATCAGTTTTTCACTAGTATCTTTTTACCTAATACAGAAGCCACATAATTTTACGCATCGTGTTGGCGGCTCAACAAGAGCGCTTTAATCGTATTCACCATGACCATTAGTCAACTTATAAATCTTACCATGTCAGGTCTAGGGTAACCCAAAAAAAAATCATGTGCATGTTGGAACGTGTCCGTCTAGAACGTCTCCCATATACCATTTGTTACTTTAACACATCGTGGGTTTCCTTCTTTACCGTTTTATCGAATTAATGACAAACATGTTGGTTAACTCGAGTGACCTCCGACCACTAAGTCACTTAACATAAATCGCACCTGGACTCCAGGAATGGCCGATATAACATGACTCCAGAAGGAATGGTGCGTCGCATATCCTCAAATCATAGCGCGACGCCAGCGACCATGTAGGCAGCACCGGCACGTGCCCTTTTAAATTCTTAATCACCCATATACAAAACTCCCTTAAATTTGTTAGCTTAGTTACATTTAGTCATTTATCAAATTATGGAAACACATTTGTATAATTTCATGAATGTACGCGAATTAACTCGTTAAAAAAAATCGTGGAAATCGAGCCACTTCAAGTCAAAAGCCACAGAACGTTAAAAGAAAGGAAATATCATTTTCGTTAAAATGACTTTATCAGATTTGTGAAACTTTGAGGTTTTGAGCCCCACCCCCAATTCAAACTGTGCTTTTTTCGTTAAAATTGACACAATTTGGGTGTGAAGATATTACAAAAAATCGAGAAACAAATATGCATAGGTGCAAAATCAGCATCTCATTGCAATCGTACTGTAATCCACGAAGTGTAAAACTCTAACCATCTGACTCATTAAATTCAATGTGTCTAGATCGTTTGGAACTAAATGTTTGACTCTCGGTTGCTGTAATACTAACCACAACTGTTCTGAGTTTCACTAATTCAGTTAACTATCCCTTAAAAGGCTGAACAAGCCTCAATTTGCAGAAACATCATAACTATATATTCCCTACCTATAAAATCAAGTATTTTATAATGAACAAGTACTTTTTATCTTCCAACAATTCGATGTTATTCTTTTCACATTTATTAATCCAACAAAACTGTAGCCAAAAAAGTAGATCCTCAGAAAATTGGGGGCACGCACCCTCCCTCCGGAAAAATTGGGGCGCTGCCCCCCCCCCCTGCCCCCCGTTCCTGCGCTTGGCGTTTGCCCTTCTTTTTCCCAGAGAGAGGCCAGCAACTGGCAACGCTTCAGCATCAGGAGGCGTAGCTGGCATGTCACGCTCGTCACGTGATGGAACTGTGTCGCTGACACCTAGAGGACGATCGACCACTTATCAGCTACAGACGGACTGTAATGACGAACTTTTGTGGACTATGCTGTTATTTGTCACGCTTACTAGATTGCTTGTCTGTTGCGGACCGAGCCGCTCCATTCGCCCTCCCGCAGTCTAAAAAGCTGAGAGCTGTAAGGATCTGCCATTAGGTGAAACACGGGCTATTCTCTCATAATTATGTTTACTACTCAGTCCTCAGGAATGTTGACACTGGCGTGATCCAGACACTGTCCGTAGAGCATATTTTGTACAAAAAGGAAGGATCTTTCCATTTTGCCTCTGATCTGGGGTGGGGTCAAACATTTGGTATCAGCTAACAAATGCACTTTAGAGCAGAAAAAAATAAATCGCAAAAATACAAGAGCACTATCAACTTAGCTGTCTGCGAGCGCGGTCCAAGGTCATGTCATATAGGTATTAATAACGTTTATCTCATACAAACTCGCTGGGGAGTCACCGATAATTATTGAATTGGTGGCCGGCTGAAATTATGACAAAATACACCCCATTATTATTATTGTATTGCAACATATTTAATGCATATTGCCATTTTTTATTTGATATTTATATATTTAGCGTCGTGCGCGATTTTTTCGGGTTTGACTGATCAAACCCAAAAATATAAGCAGTGGCGGATCTCGTAGAGGATATGAGACTAAAAATGCCTATCATATAATTCAGCGTTACAATGAACCGAAGACGATGGTAATGGGATCGTTATGATGATGGCCACCGATGTGACGCCGAGACGTGGCGTGATAATGTTGATTTGAGGTAGTTGAAAACAAAATTGCCATATTGGAACCAGATCGTAATTGGAGCCAGGCCTCAGGTAACCCTTTTCCTTGTCGCACAGCTCGGTTTGATGAAAAATATTTAAATAAAGATAGTTTGCATACACTTGGGCCTTGGGTTGTTAATCACGATGACCGATGGCAGTCAGCACTCAATAGTTCGTATAATAAGAACGGCTGTACCTATACATACATCTGTATCAAACTGTAACAAGCAACTGGGGCATTTCACGATAGATCGACAAAGGCATAACACCACAATTTTTTATTTTTGTCTGTCATTTGGTCTATGTATTTATTATAGGCGAGGAAGCCAGGTGTGCCAACGAAAAAATCCGGGCAGTGGTTTTCAAGATATAGTCTCAGGTACTTTTCGGTCACTCAGCGTCTTGCTACATTTGGCAGCTCGTACTTCACAAAGCATCATAGTTACGACATCAAACCTTGCTATTGAAAGCACTTGCATACCAAAAATTATTAAAAGAAGGTCACGTGTCAGGTCACTGTCAGGCCAAAGATCACAATTGAGATATTTAAATTTTTGGGTCATACTTTCCATCCAAAGCCATAGATTAATACAGCTAACGCACAAAGCGCTTTCAAATGTATACTGCATCTCCCGCATAAAGTACAAGTGAATTTGTAAGCAAAGGTCAAGATCAAAATCAGGTCTTAACCCGCGCACTGCAGGGGGGGGGGGGTTGATTTCCGCCCCCCTCATGTTTTTCCGGAGTAATGGACAAACGGCGGCACGCAGCGCCGCCAAAACTCGTACACTTATTTGGGCATCCATTACCCACACTTAAGAAAAGTTTTGACTTGAGGTCATCTCAGGTCAGGTCACAAGTTCATGTCAAGTGACCTTATCTTCAAAAATGTTTGTGTTCGTGCCAAAGCCACATTCTTTTCCCGAAATGTTTGAAACTTGCAGAAGTTTATACAGATATCAGTACCTACAATTCNCAGTGACTCGCGGGTTAACGTGCAATATCTTTATTGAAAGGAAAAGCGCGAAATTCGGTCCGACGTCCTATGCCAACCTTCGGGTTGATACATGGGCGTAACCATGAGCTCAAAGTAACTGGGTACACTGGCTGACTATAAACGCTTAGTCATTTCCTAAAAATACACCCTCTTAAAAACGCACTCAGTTGCTAGTGCTGAAGTTTCTACGTTTTCTATTTAACTTGTATTCATTTTTTCTCTTATTCTATACAGCTGCATCATTGGGAACTGATGGGCAGTCTCGTCTCCCTAATACCTACATCAAATGATTATGTTGTAGTTGCGCCCATACCGAGGCGCCGCCCCGGCTTTAGCGGCAGCAGGGGCAACTAAGGGCTCCACGTCAAGCAGATGGTACTGCAAAAGTGGCGTTGGGGGCGACATCACACAGTATTTGCTGTACGGGCGCTTACATAGTGGCCGGGGTAGTCCAGTTGATAAACAGTTAAACACTAGACTTCACAGTGCGGAGACCGAACCGGACCGTGAGTTCGATCCCCAACGAGTCCCCGAGTTAGTGGTTTCCGGGTGAGGACCTGGGAAAGCAAAGATGGATGTTATCATATACAGAATTGGAAAACTTGGTGATTCAGTAGGAGCCACCGAGGCATACCAACCTTTCATGCGTCCCTTAAAAGGCTTCATATACTGAACCAGATTCATGGGCGGATCCAGCACGTCGCTTTGTTGGGGGGGGGGTCCGCAAAGTACCAATTTTTTCCCGGATCTGGGCCGTTCACCTTATTTTGGTTATTTTGGAGCTTAACAAATTTCATTCTTTGGGGAAAACATAAAAATGCGAAATATTCCCTAGCATGTATGCTAGAAAATTAGGTACACATATAAGAATAAAATAACGTTTATCTCATACCCAATTCGCAGGGGCGTCACCGACAATTTTCCCAGTGGGTGTTGGCCTAAACTGACGTAAAATATGCGCATATTAGCTTTGCCGCATTTTAATATGGATTCCGTGTTATAATAGGTACTTTTTCTATGTTTTAAACCTTATTTAGCCCACGCGAGGCGGCGCGATTTATTTTTAAGGGTTTGCTTGATAACCCTAATATAGGCGGTGGGCGTCTGCAAGACACTGAGTGAAATTAATTTGACAAATTTGTATATGCTATTGCAAAGCGATTTGTTTACTGCGGATAGCTGGATTTCGACTTCTGTAAGGGCAATTTGTACGATAAATTGTTATCTTTCCCAGCAAAATTGTTAGCTTTCATAGTTTTCTATTAAGATCATTGCTTTCAAAATCAGCGCAGGATCGCGCGTGATTTTTATAGTTTTGTAATTCCCCCAGATTCCTGCAGGGGTGGGGATTCGCCCCTGATGCGCCCTGAATCCGCCAGTGGTGTTGGCGAACCCTTTCCCAAGCGTTGAAAGGGCCAAACAAAATGGGATAAAGCACGTTACAAGGATGGAAAATGAGTATGGCATGTATGGCACATGGTGCCATACAAATCTTTTGGAGCTGAATTTAGCAAATTGAAAATCAAGAAACAGGTTGACACCAATCTTGGAATAAGCCATACAAACTTGGAATATTTTTTAGGTCCAAGACCTATAATTCTTAATAATTGTGTCTCGAGAGGTTGCGACAAATTTGAGTATTATGCCCTGGCACCGGTGTCGATTTGTATGCTTTTTGGGGGGCGGGCCCATTTTTTTTTCTTCAAATTTTAACATTAGGCCTATGGCGTTGCATGGTAAGAATCGAATCAGAATCTATAAATTAAGAATGGAGGCACCAATTTTTTTTTTCAGAAATTGACACCCCTGTACCCTGGTTATGCATTCTCATCAATGCGTCACATTGTGTATAGTGCAGACCTCTAAAAAACGTATTGTGTGTTTAAAAGTGTCACAAAAAGGTATTAAAGCAAACCATTTTGCACAATAATATAAGAAAGTAGCAATCTAAAACATAAATGCGATGGGAAATGGCTCTATTTTTAACCTCATATAATATATTCGGTATTTAAATTGCGCCGCGTAGCGGCGGGAAATTTTGCGTTTTATTCCCTGTGAACAACTGCATTCTTTCTGTTATTTGTAATATTGACCTGTTGTTGGTTTCCATCGAAACTTGTAGTTATGGAATAGGCAAAGCCATTTTACATTATTACCAATTCCCTTTTGTTATGATGCTAAATCGTTTGGGGGGGGGGGCAAACGGGCCACTTAAGGCCTTTGGGGGGGGGGCAAGGCCCTAAATGCCCCCTGGATCCGCCAGTGAACCAGATGCATACATGTAGGGGAGACCGGGCACGTTCTGTCACTTTTTTTGTAATTGGCCCTGACGGGCACACTTTTAACAGTTGGTGATTTATATTTTCCTATACTGTTACATACATTAATAGATTCAAATCGTTTTTAGAAGTTCAAGTGGTATTTCAGTTTGTTTCGACACCAGTGTCGGTAATGTGGCGATGTCTCATCCGACAGAACCTCCCCCATATATGGGGCACGTTCTGTCACCTATGGGGGCACATTCTGTCACTAATGGGGCACTTCCTATTATCACCGAACGGTCATCTGTGATGTCCCTGCAGGAGGAGAGAGGGTTTCATTCATCGCCATCATTAATAGTGTAGCAAATGAATGCCATATACGATCCCAAAACTTCATTTTTGTATTTTTTATTGGTTATCCATGCACGAATCAGGGCATATTTTAACATGTTAACTGGGGGTGGGGGAATTCCACCGCAATGCCTTGAAATCCCCCCCCAGTGGACGCAAAGATCCAACGCAGTTAACAGTTAGAAAAACGCGTTGAACCGTCTACACGGGCCCAGTGATATAATATTTTGCAATGACGCCCCGACGCCCCCCTCCCCCTCCTCCCGTTAAACGACTCTTTGCGCTGACGCACATAAGGATAAATCGGTTTTATGGGTGGCCATAATTGTCATATTTTACTTTCACTAATATACAGTTTTGATTATCTTATATGCTAGTAAAATGTCCAATTAGCCTAGAAACATTAAACAATAGTACATTCAGAAAAGGGAAAGACTCATTACAGGCGCCTGAACAGTGTTCTTCGAGCCGTGTTCCGGATGGGACATTTTGCTCTTGAAAATAGGTCGATATTAATGTCCTATTACTCACCACAGAAATGTTTTATCCGAGACATCTGAAATTCTAGTGAAAGGTTATGGCTCTGACAACTGTGTCTGATACTTAAAATTAAGTTGTGTTTTCCTTAACATTTGACAACATGTTTATATAATGCATGTTTTATAAGTGATCGGACAGGTATCATCTAGATATAGAAGGGCAGCAGAAAAATTGCACCACAGTGCACCAATAGTGACCCCTCCTAAGTTATTCCTTAATATTCTAGCTCCAAGGTGATATACAATTTTGTTGCTTTCATTGCGAACGAGGGGGCTCCGGGAGGCTTTATCTTCAGTTTGTACCTTCATTTTGGCCTCGAATGGCAAATGGGCCAAATTAAGACAGTTCAACAAGTGGAGAATACTCTCATCGCTTGCACTCTTTGTTCAAAATTGGTTGATGGGATTATCGTGGGCCCCATTGGTGGATCTAGGATTTAGTTTTTGTCGCCATGGGGGGGTATCACCCCGAAAAGTTAATCGAAATGAAAAGCTCATCGGATTTCGCTTCCTTATCCATTACTAAACGTTTTAAAATACACTTTCCTTAGTAAAAGTTGCGTAGATGTTGCGTTGATAACCAGGGACGCAGGAAGTATGTTCAAGTTGGGGGGGGGGGGCAGGATTTTAGCCTGACAATGAGTACTCAGCCGGAAAATCCTGCCTCACTTCAGAATTCTGCCGATTTGAACTACTAATAAGTCACTTTTTGGTTGTAGGTATTAACCTATTTACGCCACTAGCTCGTCCAGTTTCAGGTATTTTTGCAATATCTTAATTTGACTGACACTAGACTCGGCTATCATTCTGCTATAACCGGATTTTTCGAAAATTTTGATGAAAAATAGATGCAAATTATGATTTTGTTCTTCTTATTTTCGATATTGTCAGATGCTAAAACCATGAATATATATATTATATGATATTCTATATATATATTATTATATAATATATATATTTATATATATATCTATATATATATAATCATAAGAAAGCATGTCAGATAACGAAATATGACGAAATTTTACGAGATTTGACGTGTGCACAATTTAAAAGTTGATACGATTAAAAACTGGCTGACAATTATGAACTTCCAAAGACAAAAATCGACCTCTTTCGGCATTACCTATACCGTGGATATCAAATGCATTTGCGTTTTTGCTTTATACTTTGAACTATTTGAAACTAATATCGCTTTAACCTTTTTCACGCTCAATAGACACAAAAAATAGACAATACACATGTAGTACAACGCCTAATGACCGTAATAGCAGTTGGACCTCACGTGATTTCGAATTATTTTTACCTGATAATTCGAAATAATTCAATAATTCGATCATCCATCATCTGAGTCTTAGCCTAATACTTATACAAGTCTAAGAATGATACTTATAAGTGTCGGATACATGAATAATAGGTAGGTACCGATTTTTTGGACTGCTTATGCGCTTAACCCGCGCCGTGCCGGGGGAAGGGAACGCCATCCAAAAGCTCGTCAAAAAGTATTTGGAAACTATTGCGGTCATTTCTTTAACATGTCAATATTGAGGTCACCAGAGGTATCAGAGGCCAGATTTTGCCACTTTCAGGGTTTTTCCTCGCAGAATCATCCCAAATATCTCGCGAACTATGATAGATTTAGGAACAAACGGAAAGCAACGATTGAGGCTTTGGGGAAAATGCAATAGACAACTTGTTCCTCCAATTTTATTGCAGGTCAATAGTTTAGGCTCCTGAGACCATCAAAGGTCAAAAAGTCATTTTTGCCAAATCAGTTTTTTCACTAGTATCTTTTTACGGCTAATACAGAAAAGACAATAATTTGACGCCATCGTGTTGGTCGGCTCACACAAGGCGCTTTAAATCGTAATTCAAGATGACCAGGTTAGGTCAACTATAGAAATTTGACCTCATGTCAAGGTCTAGTGGTAACCCAAAAAGGTTAATGTTTGCAAGTTGGGAGACATGTCCTGAGTCTAGACACAGTCTCCATATCCGATTTGTTGACTTGTAACAGCATTGGTGTGGGCGGTTTCAACTTCTTTCGGATTTTATCGATAATTTAATGACAAACATTGTTGGCTTACGGGGCTCGGATGACCTCGGCTGACCCTGTAGGGTCATTAAATAAGTCGCAAACCTGGGTTTCAGGAATGGCCGATGATAACATGATCCAGAAGGAATTGGGCTGCTGTCTTGCATATCCTCAGAATCGCATAGGCGGCGGGGACGGGGGCAAGGCACCGGGGCACCGTGCGCCCTTTGAGATTTTTAAGGGGCACCCATATAAAAAAGCTCCCCTTAAATTTGTTATGGCTTAGGTTACGATTTAGGTCTTATTATCAATTTTTTGGAAACACATTTGTATTATGTCATGTATATTTACGGGCGTGATAATCCTCGTGGAAAAAAAATCCAAAAAATCGTGGAAAATCGAGCATTCAAATCAGTAGCCAGCAGAAAACGTTAAAAGAAAGGAAATATCATTTCCGTTAAAATGACTGTATCAGATTTGTGAAACTTTGAAACTTTGAGGCCCCCCAAATTCAAACTGTGCTTTTTTCGTTCAAATTGACACAATTTGGGTGTGAAGATATTAAAAAAATCGAGAAACAAATATGCATAAGTGGCAAAAATCAGCATCGTCATTGCAATCGTAACTGTAATCACGAAGTGTAAAAGTCCTAAAATTGCTGACGTCATTAAAGTTTCCGATAATGGGTTTAGGATCGTTGGAACTAATGTGGTTTGACGTCTAGCGGTGCTGGTAATATCCTAACACAATGTTCTGAGTTTTCACTAATTCAGTTCAACTATCCTTAAAATGTCTTAACAGCCTCAAATTTGCCTAGAAAGCAATCATAGCTAGATCCCTACCTATAAATTTCATGTATTTAATAATGAGCAAGTACTTTTTATCTTCCACATTGATGTGATTACTTTTCAACGATTTCATTAATCAGAAAACTGTAAGCAGAAGAAGTAGATCCTCAGAAAAGTTTGGGGGGGCGACGCCCCTCCTCGAAAAAAGTTGGGGACCGCTCCCCCCCTCTGCCCCCCGGTTCCTGCGTCCTTGTTGATAACTATTGCGTTGATGTCCTACAATCGATTTCCGCATGTGATGGTGAAAAAATGAGTTCATATTCTCAGCAGAGGCAGCTCTAGCACCATATTTTGGTAGGCCTTTTCGGCGACATTTAGCAATAACACGGAGATGCGTTCTTCATGGCTTCTCTCTAACTGCATTATGATTGAAAGGGTGGCAAATGTTCATTTTGATTGAATCAAGTTCAAATGAATTGTTTCTACTGAAATACCATAACTATTGCCGGCGAGAAGGCGGTTTCAGGGATTTTAAAAGAGAAGTTTTCCAGGAAGTATGAAACGTTTGGCTTGGCAGTCATTAGAGCGATTTATGGGAGATTTTTAACTATGAAGATGCAAGAGATAGAATCTCCTTCCATATTTGCATACTTTAAGTCATAGACTTCCAGGGGCGTGTCCAGGCACAGGAAAAGGGGGTGACTAACATATTGATTACGATATGCCAGTGATTACGACCGTATAGAAAGTATATCGTATATTTAATATGCACATATGTTTGCAGAGGGGAAGATAATCAATAATTTGTATGGCAGTGCGCGCCTCAGGAATCGAAGAAAAGGAGGTAATATTATTGCAAGGAAGGACTAAGATGCTGGCGCCTACAATGACATAATATACTGCAGTTTTTGGATGAAACACGCACCAGAGGATACTCTACGGACGATTATAGGATATTGGGTGACTCAAGGCAGTGTAAGAAGTTGGATATCAAATTTGGATTGAAGTTGCAAGTGAAAAATCACTGTTGACTAGTTAGCACTATAGAAACGAAAAATACTCCTTGCAAAGGGTCTTACTCCCCTAATATGGATCCTGGACACGCCTATGATAAGGTAAAACAAATAAACGGGACTATATGTGGCTGCAGTAACTTATTTATATGTTTTGCGATCAACTTGCCTTTGGTTAATAAATTGTTTTATTTGTCCCTCACCTTTTTCTTACCTGGCACACCTGATGGCTAAAATATGATTAATAAATATGTGTGTGCTGATATCACTGTAAAAGCAAAATTTTAAATTATTCCTAAATAAAACCAACAAATTGTTCACTATGCATTTCCGGCCCCCCCCCTCCATATTTAGTGACCTGCAAATTGCCTATGATTTTGAATTGGACAACAACTAAACCGTCCATAATGTCAATCTGCAATTCAATCTCTATTAATCCTATTACTTGCGTTAAAATCAGTCAAAAGCGACAGCTGTGTTGGATAAATAACGTCTAAAATTTGCGTTTGTGTCCCCTATTCAATATTTTGGGCAATTAATTACATTCTGCAACTGCACACAAACGTCTGACTTTGGATTAAATACCTATTCACAATATTTTTCAACGCAAATGCGTATCCATCATTATCTTCAAACGATTTTGTAGGATGTCACGAGCAATAGGCAGAATAATACCTCCCCATGTATTAGCTGCCGCAGTGACGTCTCTGATTTTCTGATACTCTGTGTATATTCAGAATAGGATGCATGAGGAAGATGCCTACTGAATGTTTTTTTTTCTTTTTTAGAAATCCGTTTACAACTGAACCTTACATCACATTTGTTCCAGAAAAAGTAATTATGGCCACCCATAAGACCGATTTATCCTTATGCGTGACGACCCGACGCAATCGCCCCCGGGTCAACAGCTTTTCGCTAACAAAACGTAGCAAAACTTTTGCCCTCCAAACCCGAAGCCTAGATCCGCCAGTAGAAATCCCCCAGTGAAAATTTCTTAGAAAAGGCCTTAAGGCACGAATAATGTGAACTGCATCGCACCACCCGATTCGTTGTACGCTTGTAGTGGCATATCATATTTGTAAATAACAGGCAATCTTGTGTATGGTCGTTTATAAGCGATACATCTAGGAATCATGAACAGATCCAGTGGCAGAACCTTTCCCGGATTGGGTGCCAGAACCTGCCCCACTCGACATAGGTCACACTTTTTCGTTTTTTACTGAAAACTTGGGAGAATGGGGCAGAATAACGCTCAGCACAATATTCTGGACATTCGTGTCGCCCCATGACAGCATTCAAAAACACTGTACAGTGTACAGTTCTCTAAATGGCCACCAAACAAAATTTTGTTTACTTAAACAAAGTTTGAATTTCTGTTGAAAAACAAACTTTTCCAATATGGACCAATCCGGTCGCACGCATGTGGTTGTTTTGATAGTACCGGACCATTGCAAGTACAAAGGAACATATGTTACGAAACAACAATATACCTGCGGTGGATAGTTCACGAGAAAACCCCGCTGACAGCATGTGTCACGTGACAGAACGTGCCCCGTTCTTCCCTATATGTGTAGTCTTGATTACCACATCACATCGCTGGCTCTTTTCAGTCACCTGAACGCATACCACAAGCTCAGGGTCTCAGAATAGCCACAGTACAATGTGGATGTGCCTTATGACGTAAATACAAGTTCCACGGGGCATACCGCATTACTAACACTAATGAAAAAGCTCGGTGGTGCAGAGCAGGGACTATCATGGTATATATTATGGGTATCAATATTATGAATTTGAATGGGTCTGGTCTGGGTCTGGGCTTGGTGTTCATGGGTTTCGGCTGGGATGGGCTTGGGGTTTGGGCACCCATGATAGTCTCTGGACTGCAGAGCCAGCACCGATCAATGTAAACCACTTAAGTCTCCACAAAGGCTTCATATACTGGACCAGATACAAACATGTATGTGTTGCCTTGGATGTATACAAACATGTATGTGTTGCCAGCTCTTCATATCACCGACTCTTTTTTAATCATTTGAACGCATGTCCGTTGTTCTACTAAACTTCATCATCATCATCATCATTTATTTCACATGACCTCCGCATTCACGGCTTTTCAGGTCAAGAGT
>VOPJ01015705.1:0-15016 GCA_014673585.1 Semibalanus balanoides | reverse complement strand
CATAGTAACCGAGTTCGAGGGGGTGGGCGGAATCTGCCACCACCCGTCCCATAGTAACCGAGTTCGAGGGGGTGGGCCGGAATCTGCCACCACCCCCCGTCCCATAGTAACCGAGTTCGAGGGGGTGGGCGGAATCTGTAACCATAGTAACCGAGTTCGAGGGGCTATGTGGGCGGAATCTGCCACCACCCCCCGTCCCATAGTAACCGAGTTCGAGGGGGTGGGCGGAATCTGCCACCACCCCCCGTTCAGTGCGTGTAGTTGTCAGTCCACTCAGGGCGCGATTTTTTTTTTTTTTGCTTTTATTGACCAGTTAAATACAAATAAATGCACTACTGCATTTCTGAGACAAAACTTATTTGACCAGTTAAATACAAATAAATGCACTACTGCATTTCTGAGACAAAACTGTTTTATAAATATTTTGACCCGATTTTGACCTGAGCTTGACCTAAGGGTCATTGCATTGTGTCAGGTTGTGAATATGGCTATTTCTATCAAAATATACATCAATAAATACCATCAAATTATATGTGTAAAATAAATAATAAGCATGTGTCTCGAATCCGTGCGCAGGTGCGGTGCGTCCGAAGCGTCTCTGTCCAGAAACTCCTGTCCGAAGGCGACGTCTCCAGGAGGCTGACCGGAAGAGCCAGGCGCCGGCGGCCTCGTCGCAGCCGATCTGGCAAATGTTGCGCATACCCGGCATCTGGGTAGCGTTTGTGTCGTTCATGGTCTCGACACTCGGCACTGGATTCCTCTCCATCACGCTGGAGTCGCAGATTCTGCGAAAGGTCAGTCATGTACTTGGCGAGAAGTCTGTCATGTGACGCCATGTATTGCCTAGCGTTATTATATTTGATCCTATACTGCAATCTCTCCAGGTCACGTTATGTTGTCCTATACAGTACGATCTCTCTGGGTCACGTACCTAGCATGGGCCTACAGTGCGATCTCTCCAGGTCACGTGGTATCCTACAGTGCGATCACTCTGGGTCACATTGTTGTCCTACAGGCTACAGTAAGATATCTCTTGGTCACGTTACATTGCCCTGCATTACATTGCCTCTTGGTCATGTGATGTGTCTTTGGTGCCATAAAGCCTAGCAGCTGCGGCGGCGCCCAAATCGTCATAATCATCACGTGGACGTGATGTGTCTTACGGTAGGTCCGATTTTCTCCAGGTTACGTGACCATTGAAGCACCCATCGTTTTCGTCTTGTTCTTGCTTCGTGTGGGACACCTTTATTCCTTGGTCAAACTCATATTTGCCTGGACGAAGAATACACGTCAGACGACAAACACCAACAGATACGAACAGATACGGTAACCAAAACAATGTCATCACATACTCTGCTCTAGCCCCAGCTACAAGCCACGGGGCCACATCTCAACCATTGCCACCCTCGTGTCCCCGCCACATCCTTCAAAACAAAACCAATGGTGACACACAAACAATGGACTAGTTGCAGGTTGTTTGGTGAATATTTGCAAAGTAACAAGAAAAACGTGCTGATCAACAAGATGCACACCATTTTGCATAGAAATAAATATTTCGCGTGATATTTGTATGTAAAAGTGCATCTTTAAGGAACGATGGACTGGAGGTTCCATGGCATGAACTCGTCTTTTTGTCTGGATTTTTAGCAGAGTCCATGGAAAACGAGTTGCCATATGGTACACAAATATTGATTATTCAATACTGTACGCTTATTTTCTATGACAGTTTAATTTAGGAGTGGTACAAACTATAAAGTCATTTATTATCCAAATCATTTGCATTCCTGGGCGTTCATGAGTGCAATATTTCCTAAATGTGTACGTTTTTTTGTTTTAAAGAGCCGTTGGCGCGATAAAATACCGTTCGGAAGCACGTCAAAATAATTGTGAAACTTTTGTAATCATTTTATAGCTGAGGTCAATATTTCAAGGCTCCAGAGGTCATCAAAGGTCAAAACGGCTAAAATGTTTGCTTGCAAATAACTTAGAATAATGAACAAAATTGTTTGCACAAATAACTTAACATAATAAAGATAAGGTAATAATTTTGACGCCATCGTGTTTGTCACGTCAAGATGCATTAATTCAAAGTCAAGTTGACCAGGTAAGGTCAACGTAAAAATTTGACCTCGGGTCAAAGTCAAATGGTGACTAAAGTAGGTCAGTTGCATGTTGAAAGACGTCCCTCGACAAGATTAAAACATTGGTGCCATTTCCACTGCTCTTATATCTTCATTCTGTCAAGAGTTATTGACAAAAAATTATTTTTGACCTCGAGTACTGGCAGATCCAGCCACCCAACATGGGGGAAATAATTTTCGCTGTTGACCTCCGGGTCCTTGACCCTGGGGGGTGGGGTCGGGTCGAGTTGTGACAAATCTTATTTCCATTTAGTGTAAATTTATACATGCATAACTTCCCTATACTCAAAATACGATTTCTCGCCGTGTTTAGTGCACTCAAATACCTACAACATGAACGCCGGTACGTTATCGTCGCATAATGGACTCCATGGCGCGCTACTTCCCCATTCCTCTAATGCCCTTGTAAAATTTGTGTTACCATTAACCGCGAAAACTTGCTCAAATTTTAGATACAATGCAGCGGGAAGCCTGACTCGGTTATTAGACTTTCCAAAATATCACGTCATTTGCTATGTATATTACATGAGTTCTTGCATTTTATTTGTTTGTTTGTGTTTTTATTTATTTTTGGTGCGGAGCTGATGTATATGGCTCGCCCTGTCGAAGCGTTGAATGGGGGGGAGGCTTTTGCCCCTGCCGCCCCTCTGATTCCCACCAGTGTGTCACCTCGCAACACCGTGCAAAAGCTACGTTGATTGTGAATCGCACCAGGTCCAAAATAGAGTCGAAAGAGGGGGCAGGAGGGCAGTTGCCCCCCAAACTCAGCCGAGGGGCGCTTTGTTTTTGGCAGGGGCAGCCTGGTCTGATAGGGTGCTCTGGCCGCCTGAGAAGGGGGCGCTCTGGCCGCCAGAGAGGGGCGCTCTTGGCTGCCTGAGAAGGGCGCACTGGCCGCCTGAGAGGGTGCTCTGCCCCAGAGAGGGCGCTCTGGCGCCAGAAAGGGACGCTCTGGCCTCCAGAGAGGGGGCCTCTGGCCGACTGGGAATGGGGGACGCTCCTGGCCTCCAGAGAGCGGCGTTTCTAGCCATCCAGAAAGGGCGACTCTGGCTGCCTGGAGAGGGCGCTCTGGTCGCTTGAGAGGGCACTGGCCGCCTGAAAGGGGGGGCGCTCTGGCAGCCTGAGAGGGCGCTCTGGCCATCCGAGAAATGGCGCTCTGTCACCTAAGCGGAGCCTCTTGGTCCCCTAGAGGGGGCGCAACTGGCCGTCTGACGAGGGGCGCTATGGCTGCCTGAAAAGGGGCCTCTGCCGGCCTGTGAGGGGGCGTTCTGGCCGCCTGAGAGGGCGCTCTGGCCATCCGAGAAAGGGCACTATGGTCGCTTGAGAGGGGCGCTCAAGCCGACTAAAAGGTAGCACTCTGGCAACATGAGAGGGGCGCTCTGGTTACCTGAAAGGGGGCGCTCTTGTCGCCTGAAAGGGGCGCTCTGGCCGCCTAGAGGGGCCTCTGCCATCCAGAATGCGCTTGGTCACCTGACCTGAGAGGCGGCGATCTGGTCGCCAGAAAAGAGGGCGCTCTGGCCACATAAGGAGCCGATCTGGCGCCGCCAAGCCGCATGTGAATATAATCTAGTAAATTTTTTGCACCCCTCCTCAGTGCAGTTAAACTACAAATTATATCATATGCGGGTAATAAAATCGTGCCGTTGTTTAGTGCATGTATGTGGTATGTTGTTGCTTTCTTATATGATTGGGCAAAGTAGTTTCTTTAGCACTTCTTATTACCGCACTGTTAGGCAGTGGTGGATTTTCGGATGGGCAAAATGGTCAATTGTCCCCAACCCAAACCGTCCAAAGTCGGCCAAAAATGACACATTTCATGATATGGAAGGAAATCTAAGCCACTTTTACTAAGACAAGTTTGCTTCAATTCACCTATTAATGCATAAGTACCTAAAAAAAAATCCGATAAGTTTTCAGAATTGTGTGAAGCTTTTTTGGAATTTCCCCTAACTCCCGTTCTGGATCCGCAGCTGCAGTTTTAGGCGCAAAAAATGCATCTTTTACAATGCGGATTGCGGAGGCATTGATGAGAATGCATATCCAGGGTATAGGACTCAAAATTTTCGCGCCGCTCCGTGGCGCAATTGATTTAGACATTTTAGGTCTTTAACCTAAAAAGCATTCGAAATATGGGTGTCGCTGGTTCCAAAGTTGATATGTAAGTTTGCTAGCTCCAGCCTCTAAAAGTTGGTATGGCCTATGCCATACCTACATGTCATACTGCATTCTTCATCCTTGTAACGTGTTTTTCATCCGTTTTGTTTGGTCCTTCCGACGCATGAAAGACCCTTCATGATTGCCGTTCTTCTTATGGCCTTGGTAATATCTATATAAGCTCTGCCAAATATGCCACATTTTAACATGAGGCCATTGCGTTGCATGGTAAGAATGACATTAAAATATACACAGTTTAAGTAATTGGAGGCTACCAATCATTTTTAAGAAGGAAACATTGCCCCTGGTGCCCTTTCAACGCTCGGAAAGGAATATCTTTCGAGGCGCCGCCCCCCCCCCCCTTGGAGAAATCCTGGGCTACGTGCATGTCTTTGTTGAGTTTGTTAGTTGTAATAAATAGCAAGGTAAAGTGCCGCTATAGTTGGCAACGAACGAGCGAGCGCGAAGGGACTGTATGGTGATTTTCGACTCGATTGGACAAGTAGTTTCTGAAATACAAAAAACGTGCGCACGTGCAGATTTGTCCCACACCTGAATTGTGGGAAAGCGGCGGCTGAGGGGTCCCTAAACACACCCAAATTTGAAAAAAGCTCAGCCGCTGCTGATTTTTTACGACAGAATTATACACAGAAAAGTTGTTGAGGACAATCTTTTTCTTCATTTCAACCACTCCCCATTACAAATTGATTCGGGCGACGCCCCTGTGTACGTTCTAAGATTAGGCGTCCTATGGCGCGCTCCCTGTCCCCCCTCTCCGCGTCAACAACATCCTCGCTGAACGGGCCTGTCTTTCCCTCCCCCTGTCTCAACAAATTTTGAAAATATTCCACTGATTATGATCCCTTTCCCAAAACCAACAAATCCTGCTATTGCACCTAGATATAGTACGTTAGCAAAATGACGTTTATTGGTTGTCATGTGCATGCGATTTTTGGCGTTAAAAACGATAAAGTTTTACAAAATCGTACAACACTCGAGTATTTAGTGCAAATTGCAAATTTAAAACGTCAAAGAAAGATAATGGGACATTTAAAAAAACGTCGATTTCTCAAAATTTGTGCTTAATTTTTAACCCGCTTAAACTCGATCCCAATATTTTTTATAAAAATACATGGCGCTCCCCCTCAGGCGCAAAAAAGGGCGCCCCTTGGCCTGCAGCCCCCCCCCCCCTCAATGAAAATCCTGGATCCGCCACGCAAACACACCCAAATTTGCAAAAAAAGCTCAGCCGCTGCTGATTTTTTTTAAGAGATATCACCTGTTTAACACTCCTTCACGCGGCATGCGCCACGCGCAGTGGTAGTCCAACCCACACAAGGCGACATTGGTATCAGCAGAGTTTACTGGCGGATCCAGTGGGGTCGAAGGGGCTAAAGGCCCCCTTCCAGGCCGGACAGGGCGATATTACAAACTAGCCCCCCCCCCATATTCGCTGAAACTGGTGATACAAAATGGGTAAATACTGGCGGCGAAAAGAAAGTTTTGACGAAAAAAAAGTTTTTGCCTTGTTCATGTTTTTATATTTGCTCGTTCGTGTTTTCTTTATTTGGTAGCAATTTGGTAGCAGTATGGAGTGGTATGTGGCACGTTTACCGCTATTTTAATCTGGAGTGATTCACAATCAACGTAGCTTTTACACGGTAGCAATACACTGGCGGATCCAGGGGCGGCAGGGGCAAAGCCCCCCCCCTAATCCACGCTCGACAGGGGTGGCAGTATAAATTATCTCCCCGCAAAAAAAACACGTAAGAATTCCTCTAATAAAGAAAAATGCGTAATAATTCGGAAAGCTATTAACCGAGCAAGAACTCCAGTGCGTTGTATCAAAAATAAAGCAAGTTTTTGCAGTTAATAGTAAACAAAAATAGTAAACAAACAGGCCATTAGGAGGATGTGTCGCGAGGTAGCCACCATTTGTGACGATAACGTACCGGCGTTCATCTTGTAGGCATTTGAGTGCGCTATTCACGGCAAGAAATCGTATTTTGGGTATAGGTAAGTCATACATGTATAAATTTACAGTTTACACTATATATTTTTACGACTCGACCTTATCAAGGACCCGGTGTCCCATAGCGAGCTTCAGCCCCCCCCCCAATATTGGGAGGCTGGATCCCGCCAGTGAGCAGAGTAAGTTGGATAGACCCCTGTCTCAGCAAAGAAGACCGCTTCCCAATGGTACTGCGGTCGCAGAGATGTGAGCTTCTCAAAGGCGTCGCCAGAAGCGCACCAGAGCGCGCCCACTCGTTCATCACCCCAAAGGTCATTTTACTAGTAAAATATTGTGGCCTAAATCTGAGGAGATTAATTTTCGTGGCATTTTTTTGTTGGGGGGGGGGCGCTTTGTCTCCAGGGGGTGCCCTGATTTTCTTTGCCCCCCCCATCCGAAAATACCTTCCGCCGCCACTGCCATGGTCAAACGGGCCACTTTACCTACTCCTTACTGCTACCAAATTGCTATCAAATAGAGAACATACGAAAGAAGCAAAAATTCCCTTACTTTTCGTCAAAACGTGATTTTTCGCAGCCAGTGTCTACCCATTTTTCATCGCCATTTTTAGCTGATATGAAGGGGGGCTAATTTGTTTTGCCACCCAAGGCCGTATAAGAGATTGTCACCCCTGTCCGATCTGGAATGGGGGGGCTTTAGCCCCTGCCACCCCCTGGATCCGCCAGTGACCTCGGACAACCTCATGTGACCTTACAGGGACCACTGAGCAAACATATTTGCCTGAAACATCAAGAAGGTACAAGTAACACATACAATACCAATTACCAAGTTATTCCGATCTGTGTGCGTAACTTCTAAATGAAAATGCATTTGCCTTTATTTACTTGCTACAACAATTTGCAAATACAATGCATATTGGTGGACAACCATGCTACGTTACAGGAAAATGAATGTTAACATTGGATTTCCGGCATATTTTCGATGTAGAACTGAGCAGCGTTTGTTTCAAAATTGTGCGCTGTTCATTCAATATCCACAAATGATCCAGAAAGGAGGCGTTTTCCGACATTTGTAACGTTAAAAATGGCCAAAAACTATTTACTTAATACAAAAAGGCAGACCAACCACAACAGTTACAAAGGACCAGAATTGCTTAGCTGGTCTCTCAACAATGGTATGATCTGGCATGTCGCATGGCACAGTGTTTTTCACATTTCCTGAAGAATGCCGTTAATTTGTAAACATGATTATATTACGAATTTAGCTCGGTTTTCCAATGGCGGCCCCAGCTTTCCAGCCGCCCGGGAGCGTTCAATGAGCGGCTCGGTCCGTAACGTTATTTTTTCAACCATGAAAGTTCACCTTGAACTTGTATTTATTTCCTGTGAATGAATTTAAAAACAAGTACATGTCAATCTCTAACATTATTGTGCTCAAGTCTCAAATGTTCTCTCTCTCTCTCTTGCTCATGTGTGCTTGCTCATCTCATGCTCAAACTCAAACACTTGCAAATACCAAGTAAAAAAGAAGCACTTGGCGACATATCCCAAAAGTTTCCTCACCCGTGTCAGCCCAGTACCATTAAAATGCTACAAATTCATACCCAACCCAGACATGTGAAGGAATTGAACGGGTACCCATGTGTATACGAGACCCGTGGCGAACATTGTCTATAGTTGACACTTGACGCTATGTTCTCCTACAGTACAATCTGTCTCACATCACGCTGGGGATGATGTTCGGCCTAAAGGACGGCGCCAGCAGCATCGCCTCTCCGATCTGGGGCCTGCTCTGCGACAGGTTCCGCTGCGTCAAGTCCTACCTCGTCGTCACCTCACTGACGGCTGCCATCTGCTTCGGCATATTCGGCCCGCTGCCGGGAGTACCCGTGCATCAGTGAGTGACGCGAGTATGTCAACATTATGTGTTCACGCTTTGAACGTACCCATGAATATATTGCAGTTGAGACAAGTTTTAAACATACAGGAACATACATATCAGATTGTATTATTCCTGTATGTATAAATACCCATGAATGTATGTATAATGTGGTGCCACCTGACTTCCCTGTGGAAGGCTGTGCTGTCACCTATATAATCTGATGGTCACTAACTGTGTGTGTGTGTGTGTGTGTGTGTGTGTGTGTGTGTGTGTGTGTGTGTGTGTGTGTGTGTGTGTGTGTGTGTGTGGTGCGTTTCAGGACGCTGTGGATGGTGATAACAGCACTGAGCCTGTACGGGGTGGCCATCGGAGGTATGCAGGTGTCCGGTGTGGTGGACGCCCTCAGGGAGGCTACGTGAGTGACAGGCACACGTGACAGACACGCGCCAGGTCAGGTCTCCTGGCTGCCAATGTGACACCTCTTTATCCTCTCAGTGCCAGCCAAACTCTAACAACCTCTCCGCTCTGACGCTGTCAGCCAATAGGCGTAGCTGCACGGCTCACGTAGTAGCAAAGCAGCTCTACTGGTGGCGCAATTTTTAGTGTAAGACATTGCCAGATGGGTAATTCCTCGACAAAACGACATTTTTCCAGTATGATACCCGACCATTTTGCTATTTTGATGAAAATAGGTATATATGATGATCTTATGCGCAAAAACGACGGTCACAAGCGTAGATCTCTCAGGTCGCTTGTTCTTAGTTATCGCCTCGACCATTTTTGAGAGGTCACTAAGCAAGGTCAACTTTTTATGATGAGCTTAAACTCGTTCACTGTTGATAGCAGTTCCACAAAACAATATATTATTTCATTTGTAATGATATAACATATTGGCGATATATTTGTTCTCTTCAATTATATTATTATTTGCTAACATTTATTACATTTTTTTTAATTCCTTATCGCCATTGAAATCTCAAACAATCTGACGTAATACACAATTTTGATCAATTAGCTTTTAGTAAAGGACATAGGGTTTTTTTCTATAAATATCGTATTTTCTCCAATCAAAAAGGAACTTTTATCATCCTAAGTTGATGTTTACCTTATTAACGCCAGCTGGTTTTCACGATAAATGAAACGTTCAGTTTATACTTATTTTAATGATCATATTATATGGGATGATGTTCAGCAGCAAACAATTCCTGATACCGATTCCCTGGACACGGATCTGATCTCTGCTCCTGATCTCTGCTCCTGATCTCTGCTCCTGATTCGGCCCCTTGATGCCGGACTCCTGGATGCCGTTACTCCTGGTCCCCTGACTCCCGGTGCCCTTGACTCCCGGTGCCCTGACTCCCGGTGCCCTGACTCTTGATGCGGATCCTGATGCCGACTTCTGATGCCGACTCCTGATGCCGACTTCTGATGCCGACTCCTGATATTGACAGCGGTAACGGGATGGCGGACGACCCGACCACCCACGGCCTGGTGGCCGGCATGTGGAGCTCACTGTGCGGTGCCGGTCGCTTTATCTCCCGCTGTGGTGCCGGCATCCTGGTGGACACCATCGGCTTCCCCCTGGCCTCTGCTGTGATCGTGGCACTGCACATACTGATGGTGAGTCTCTGGCAGCGGGCCGGGGGAATCGGTACTCAGTACTCAGTACTCAGCTCTCAGTACTCAGTACTCAGTACTCAGTACTCAGTACTCAGTACTCACCAGTTACCAGTAGGTACCGGCAGCCAGCTGAACTGGACTGTCAGCTGGCGGATGTGGTGGGAACTGGGCCAGGGCATTGACACGCCGCCAAGTGGATATGCTGCTCTGTTGTTATATGAGGGGTTGGTGTCTGTGAGTTCCTCATAAGATACTCCTAATAAGATACTCGTACACATAAACTAACAGCACACCCGTTTCCTGATAAGCCAGCTGGATGGCCATCTGATGGTCTTACTTCCCCATTTATCTCCGTGTGCAATATGCCATTGTGAGGCCTGCCAGAGGCAAAGCAGTGCAGCCCGACCTAATGGAAGAGGTCACAAATCTGGACCGACCAGCGTTTTTGCATTGCAGCGTACGGTGTTGCGACGCAAAAAATATTGTTTTATTACGTTTAATTAATATTAATTAAAATATGTATCTGTGGTGCTTATTTTTCGTTGCACTGCAAAAAACAATAATCAGAGTTACGAAGCTTGGTTAATCCGCATATTTGACCGGGAGGAATTTGGCACCCATGACGAACTTTCTCGATAGCTTAACCAAAATTGCGACATACAATTTTCAATATTTTGGTGACCTGCATATACTCCATTGGCTCTCCGACGAATCCAGCGAATTCGCTCTTCGACGAATTAGCTGTCTCGTGCGTTCGGCAACATCCACACAATAACTTATTATCCGTCGGATTTGTCACTGCTGCGCCATTTCATAGGTTGTGTGGTTATTTCACACGGCATCATAAATATAAATATCTTAAACACTTTTTTCATCAATTATAATCACTATTAAAGACAAGGCAGGTCATATTATCGATTCCGAATGTTTGAAAAAACACTGCCAAAACAGATTGGCCCGCCCGACGACTGGTTTGAAAATTATCGCTCCGCAGCGCGAATTCGTTGGGCGAATTAGCGCATTCGCTCATTCGTTGTTGCGAACACAAAACTCGGCGTGACGCCGGACTAATTCGTTCGTGATACCAGCCAATCGTCTCGTGATACCGACTAATTCGCTCTTTTGGCGATCACGTCCTTTTAGCTACCCTCTCCTACAAATATGAAGTCCAGAACGTGCGTAGTTTATCTGCCAAGTTTGTATATCAGCTGCTGAAGCACGCGGGACAGCGGCGAGCCAGGACAGGACGCGACGGGTTGAGGAAGCCATGACGAAGGCTAGTTAGATACGGCGATAATGCTAGTTAGATAATGACGGCAGTAAGCCAAGGCCGGTGATTCCGCCGAGCACAAGTCTGCTCTAACCATCATAGACCCACTCTAACCACTCTTTTTTCTCCATCGGGCATGGATTAGTCTAGCTCCACCGATCCACATCGAATCTCGAGTCCTGACCCATAGCAGGCGTTTTACAGAAAATGGTTGTCACATAGAAGATGAATGCGAGTTTGGCCCATTGTACTAATGTGCTGTGGCCTGTGTTTGACGGTGCTTTTTACCCTGGCCATCTCCACTCCAGGCTGAACTCGCCTCTATGTACATATGTCTGTTCCAGGCTGGACTCGCCTCTGTATACATCTGTCTGTTCGGACACGACCAGCCTCGAGGCCGCTCTGAGAAGGCCCGCCGGCGTCTCGCGCCATCCTCACCGCGTTCGTCTTCTTCGCGCCACCACCGGTCGCCGATGAGCTCTGACGGCACTCCTCGGAGGAAGGACGTGACGGGAGCGCTGCCGGTGCCGATAGGCCGCTGTCGGTACACCAGCGAGGGTCCCCTCAACTACCTCACACGCTCAAACATGCCTGAAGTCGGAGGCGCCAACAGCTACAACGCACTGATGGCCGAATAGTGACGGACAAAGAGCAGCGGCCAGCGGTAGAGGTGGGCAAGGACACTGAGGACTGCTGACCGGCGTTAGTGGTGGGCAGGGACACTGCGACGACTCTGTTGTCCGAATCTGCTGGAGTCGTGGTTCCATTGGAGACTCGGGAGGTAAGCGCGCAGGGTGGCGGTGCACTGACATCGGATACGGAAGCCGGAGCTTCAGATGGCTCTCGCTGGATCACGATGGTGTTCTGCGAGGGGAGAGCCTCTGACTGAGCGTGTGCCGGTGCCGTGCAGAGACCTCCGGGGCACCGTGCAGAGTGACCAGTTCCAGCACTGACGAGGTGATAGCCACATCTCCTGTGGCAGGCAGATGTGTGCGTTACTGCCGGAGGGACTGAACCAGCGGGAACGACAGCTGACGGACCAGAACAGCACTCTATGCGTTTCGCCAGGATAAAACCAACCGTCGTTGACATGCATGTACAAAGTGTGTGGCATTCAGTCTCCGCTTGATCTGACCTCGATTTCGGATGTTTCGCTACTGCCACACAAAATGGCCGACAGGTATGGTTGAGTTGTGTGTGCACTTGTCTCGTATATACCGGATGGGACGCGGGCCACAGTGCACGGGTTTATCGCTGACCTGCTTATAAACGATACCAACGTTATAGATCTCCAGTGAACACTGGAGCCAATTGTTGAACGCCTATTCTGCATAATGGCTAAACAGTGTCCTTTAAATATATACTGATCCGTACCTCAAAATGTTGTTTTATGCTTCCGTAGAGGCTTCCTCGAAAGAAAAACAAACGGAAAAAGAACCTACTGCTTGGGACTGTCACTTGTTCCAAATAAGTCACATTATTTTAAAAAAAGAACATTTGAGCTGCTAAAGGAATACTCAATTTAGTTCCTGAAAGCGCTCTATAGCAAAATTACACGCTTATCGGTGGCAGAGACGGTATATTTTTACCATATAGTGTGCACCAGACAGACAGTAACACAGTGCTGGCGCGGGGAAAACAGGAACATACCTATAAACTCTATGACGTAATTTTTTAATCACCTTTTTGAACTTATTTTTGACCAGATGCCAAAAATAAAAATTTTCTGATATTTCTGAGACAAAACTGGTTCTAGCGGCAAGCTTTTATTTACATTTATCAATGTTCTCATGACGAGTTTTCTGACGGAGAAAATCCGCTATTCTTTGACGTTGATCGAATCGAGGTCATTACTTGACCTGGTAGTTGCACTCAATGACCTGAAACCTAAACGATTCATACTGATTAGATTTTCTCACATGACAGGCAACATGCTGGTCTTACCGCGTGCTTCTATGATCTTGTTTTTGAAGCTAACAGGGAATTCCTTTCAGCCCCCCCCCCGTACGGCGAAGGTGTTAAAACGGTAAGGTGGGGTTAATATTGTATGAAGTGGCCCATGGTGGCCAGGAATTACCCGTCAAGGAGAGCCTCTGCCATACTACTTAATACACTTATTTTTTCATTTTCCTAATTTGTGTAAGCAATTTCGAAAACTTGTGGCATTGCCGCGAAGCGGCGCGAATTTGTGTTCCAGTTTGTATTGTGAATAGCTGGATTTTTACTGCTTCAAAGCTATTTTAACGATAAATTGTTATCTTTCCTCGAGTATTTTTATTTGTTTCTCACCATGTTAATACCAAATAGTACCAAAGCAGTGCGTATTGAATAATGTGTGAGTATTCGCTGATATCCTTTTTTTTGGGGGGGGGGGAGAATATATGTTGGCCCCACCCTTTTTCGCTTTGGAGGGGGGGGGGGCATGGCCGGATTGCCCTTCCTGGATCCGCCCCTGTTACCTACATGATATATATCACGGGTTGACCTTGGGAATTAAAATCGTGCAAATTAACGACACTCGTTCCGTTTTTAAAGTCAGCCCAGGTTCGACATTTGCACAGCACATTGTGGCCAAACCAGAAGAGGTTAGGGACTGAATCCAACGCTAAAATAATCGCACACATTCTTTCTTACGTTTCGCATATCGATAGGACCTCTGAAGGTCATCAATTGACCTAAGCTCATTTGGGGGCTCAGCCGCCGGTGTCTTTGCACTGGTGTTTATAAATAATTGTATACATTTAAAAGCACGTCGAATTGTGAATGAGGTGATGCATTAACATTCACCGAAAACACCTACTTGATATTTATCAAGGTTTGACCTTGGTAATTAAAAACGTGCAAACAAACGATACTAGGAGAAATGCCGTTTAAACGTTTAGCCCAGGTTTGATATTTGCACAGCACATTGTGTTTGTCTGTGTGTTTGTGTGTGTGTGTGGTGTGCGTGTGCGTGTGGCGTGTGCGTCGTGCGTTTGCGTCGTGCGAATCAAAAGAGATGAATAGTTCTCAAGTGTGCGTTGCGTCGTGCGTGTGCGTGTGCCGTGTGCCCCGCCTGACTTACGCAATTAATCTCCCTGTCTTCCGTTCATTCCGTTCCTGCTGGTGGCCTTTGGGTGTTGTGTTACCACGCTTATTTCGGCCATTCTTCTCGCCCTCAATAAACCATGAGCCGTTTTTCGCCGCTTAAGTCCCATTGGTGTGTTCGTTGCTGTGGCAGGCAGTGTCGGGGTGATCGAGACACGCAGACGACTATCAATTGGAACACTGGCATGGGTCAGGTGACAACGGGCCCGCTGGGCCAGATCTAACTGGGCTCGGATTTCGGCATGACCACCGACCACAGATCGACCAACTGCAGATGCCTCGCTTCACGGCCACTGAGACAGGGATAGAGGTCCCAGGGATGTAGCCAAGATGGGGGCACAGTGGTTATGCCCCCCCCCCTGAGCAAAATAAATTCACACAAGATAAAATGAGATACTCTTAAAATCTGACCCTGCCCCCCGACTAAAATCCCCCCGGTCAGGAGCATATGACTGAGGAGCCAAATTTGATTTTTTCAATGTTGCCCCCTCACCCCTCCCCTCATAAAGTCCTTGCTACGTGCCTGTGGAGGCCCCGGTTACTGCAGTGATGATAGATGATTCCTTCGAATTTGCGCCTTCCTCTTTCTCCGATTTAATGTGCAATGTTCCACAGCCATGCTCTTATTAAGGCAAAAATTGCATTGACAACGATAGGATTTTCGACTCTTATGAGCGAACTACTACCGAGTCAGCTGGCTGTCTACCTTTTAAACGTGAGTAAATCGGGCATGAATTGCTTACGCGCTGGCTTGCGTACTAAGTAAACCCGAACAACCCAACTTTCTCTTGGATCCCTCCGATTTCCTTGCGCACCAATTTACGCACCCACCAAGTGCGGGCGTAGGGCAAGCGCGTAAGAAAGTTACGCGCCTTTGGATCTCCCAGCTTTATC
>VOPJ01015704.1:0-15014 GCA_014673585.1 Semibalanus balanoides | reverse complement strand
CATACTGAGGCTGCTCGGTAAGCGCCGACTCCCGCCCTTCGTCCCCACTGCAGGAACAGACCGCTGCCTTGTCCTGTATTGTTGGAGTTAGGAGCTTGGACGTGTTTTAGTCTGCTGGTCGTGGTTAGATGTGTAAAGCACGGCGGCTACAGAGCCAGTGGTGGACCCGAATTCGAACCGGGATACGCCAGGTGCCAAGGCTTGATATTCTAATCGACTGGCTGATTTGCCGGTTTTGTGTGGTGCTTGAATTGCATGACAACGTATTTTGCTAGAAGTGCGGGATGCATGCGCAATACGCATACGGTGCTTGGCCATGACCGTGAATTCACCCCATGTCGGAGCTGCCCTGGTGCACCACCTAGTCTGTACCAGGTGTCGCCATTCAGTGCGTGTCCGGCCTTCCGCCATCTTGTCGATTGCATTCGATCGCCGTACAAGCCAATGGATGGCGTCCGTGGCTGCCCAGAGAGCGTGGCTGGTGAATGTAGCCCGTCGTCGTGTTACAGTGAAGATGGGCCCGATGCTGACATACACAGAACTGGACGAGAAGAGCATCTCTCTGCTGCAGGTGCACATTCAGGACCTGCTCAGGTGAGAACATAGCAGCTTTGGAGACACCAACAGTCTTAAGTCCTCGGCATCTGAGTGGTCAGTTTATCGCCATAGTCTAACTCGGTGTGGAAGGCTCTAACAGCCTGTAAATGTTGGAAGTTAGTAGTTAGTACCTTAGTGCGATACATAATGTCATTGCAGATTGTAGTGTACTTACTAGTCACTCGTAGATGTTAATTTAATCGAGTGAATACTGTCGAGAAGGTTGGGCCAGGAGAATGCTGGGTCTTACGCTTGGATCAGGCCTGGTGTAGTTCGTGTGTGTTCGATAGATGTCGCAGGAGGCGGTGGAGGATGCCACGTTTTGTCTCAAGCGCCAGTGCTGCTACGGCGTAGTGATTATGTGACGCTTGTGAACATCGGGAATAAGTCATTGAGGCATTAGATGTGCCAGGTAAACCCATTTTGTGGTTGGGATAAATTACGTGGGAGCGTTTCCAGAAAGGGCTACTCAGCCATGAATCAGGCTGATGCTCATCGAGTCGATAGGAAGGTAATCTTCTCATGCTTAAAGCAGTAATTCATATTTCGAATAAAATTTTGCGTGAAATGCACCGTGGTTTGCCTGCTGAATGTCCCGCCACGTCCCTCTGTTGCACGACATGTACCTAATACCTCCCTCAGTCTGCTGACCATCATTGATTGACCCGTCCTCTCGTTCCGCCGCCGCCCGTCAGGTACATGGTGAAGAACTCTGAGCGTCTGTTCAGCACTAGTGACTACTACGTGGCGCCGCCCGAGTACCACCGGCGTGGCATGTGATGGCATCACCGGCGCTGACAGACGCTCTGGGAGATCCATAGACGCGGACGGACGCTGGCGGACCCTCTCGAAGGTCAGTGGAGGCTGACGGATCGCTAAGCGGACCCTCAGTCGAAGGTCAGTGGAGGCTGACGGATCTCTAAGAGGTCAGTGGACGTTGGTAGACCTTCTTGGAGGTCCGTGGACGTTGGCGGCTGCTCTGAGAGGTCCGAGGGCGCTGAGGGCCTCTCTAAGAGGTCAGTGAACGCTAAGGTTGCCGCTGGAGGTCAGTGGACGTACTGCGGGCGGTTGTTGGCCGGTCAGCCTGGACGGTGGCCGGGCCCTTGTTAGTGTAGACTGTGGTGACCAATGCAGCCTGTGGTGGTCTGTGGCACGGTGAGTGGACTCTGACGCCGGTGCTGCTGCGGAGGGACGACTTGTTGACGACGGTGACTGAGCGGCGCACTACAGACTCAGCGGACCGTGTGAGGCTGGTGCCGCGTTACGGCTCAGTTTGACTGCCAAGTGGACAGTGCAGAGCATGAACGAAACTCTGCCAGTGGTGGCCCGCTGCCGCCTTCAGAACTCAGTGCTGCCAGTGCAGGCTGAGGATGTCGCAGTGCCGCTGTCTGTCAGTGCAGGCTGATGTCGCTGTGCCGTATTCAAAGATGGGTGCCACCAGTCGTGTACCACCTGCCGAACTTTCGCTTCGTTCAGTACAAGTGAGCCCGTATGCTGGGCTGGTTGTTGTTCTCTGTGGAAGTGAGCTGATTTGGACGTTGTTGTTTGTACTGTGCGGTTAGTGTCTCGCCTCACTCGCAGCGCGTTTTGCTAGACATGCACATTCATCTCCATCTGCTGGAACTCACTGCGATGCCATATTCATGGAGTTGAATGTATGCGGCCTCTGGCCGTTCAACTTTGCCTCGTGTCTGTTAGGTTTGTATTATATGTGTGTTTGTGGCGGCTAAGTTAGCTCACCAGCTGGCTGACAGTGTTAGGTCCGAATCTGACCTCGTCTGATCCCTGTCTGACCCGGATCTGATCATGTCAGACCCAGATCTGATCGTGTCAGACCTTGTCTGACCTGGGACTAAAAATGTTTGGCCCGTGTCTGACCCGTGTCCGGGATCGGTTAACTCGTGTCTGACCGCGTCTGACCGTGTCTGACCACGTCTGACCGCGTCTGACCGCGTCTGACCGCGTCTGACCGCGTCTGACCGCGTCTGACCGTGTCTGACCACGTCTGACCGCGTCTGACCGCGTTTGACCGCATCTGACCGCGTCTGACCCACACCGGACGGCATACTCTGGCTGTATGTTCATCGATCTTGCTGGCTATAGCTGGTCTGCACGATGCATTTTCTATCGACGTCTGCCACGTTTCGAGGCTCCACCGGTGTGACACTTGGCTGTATTTCCAATCACCGGCCACCGCGGGCCTGGGCACGACGCCAGTGGTCTGACAGCTGACCGCGGCTGTTCACGCTGGTGTACGGCTCAGAAGACGGCGTTTCGCTAACCATTGGTGGTGCATATCGGGCAGGGAGATGTGCCGGAAGAAGCCGTGGGGATCGAGCTGCTCTGCCGTGCCTGTTATGCGCTGAAGGTCGTGTAGGTACCGAATCGTTTCATGTAAACCTGTGCCGGTTTTAATGCTGACTTGTGAGGTCTCTGCAAATACAAGACTCGGATGTAGGGCTTGGCTGTTTGTTCGCTGTGGTAAGCTATCTGTTGTGTTTCATCTGGAGGAAAAGTACTCCCTCGTGACGGCTGTAGTGTCGGTGTGTTGATTTGTATGACATACTAAGTGTGAGATGGACTGAATTACACTGGCCCCTCCCGCTCACAGGCCGTGACCTAAAAATCGACATCGGCTGTTGTGTTATTATTTCGTCGACTGGATTTCAGCTGTGGTTGTATGAAGTGCGGTTCATCTCAGTAAGGATCACGGCATAACCCTGAAATTCGACAGAAAAATAGCAAGAATCAGTTAAGTGCCGAAGCGTCTCCGTAAATGACAATTGCAGCATTGTGTTCGTTTAATGCTGAATTTCATACACGGTAAATTTAGTTTTTCAATTATTGCATCCTGAGTTACGATAGTAATTAGGTTCCTAGGATTACTTTGAAGATGAGCGTCTCGGAGCAGCGCAATCGGAATGTCATAACCGAACCTGACCTAACCTTTTATGGAGGTTGGGTCGATACGCGGTCTCCGGCTTCACGAGGGGTTGAGTATGGTGCCTCCTTTGCAGGCCTTCGGCATCCTCGGAAAATGACACATTTTCCTTTCGTTGATAATCGTTCGAGGATTTCTTACCCCAATTGCGCTACCCCGAGACGCTCATCTTTGAAGTGCGGGTGCGGAGTGGAAATTTAGGCCTAAAAAATAACCATAAAAACTGGGAACTTTCAGCCAAACGAAAACCATATGTGCTCGGTTTTGTCAAAACTCAACTATGAAAACCAGCTGTTACAAATGATAATGCTTTCTTAACCATGCCTTTTCTTCCACAAGGTTTAATAAGTAAAATCAGTGTTAGAGTTTTAGTTTATAGTTATCACTTATCAGTTGATAGTTATCCAATTCTTTTGATTAAGGGAGTGCAAAACTCCCAGTAAAACTGGGGGGACAGAATGAGTGGAAAATTCATTCATACAGATGTGTGGTTTTCCACACAAGTTTTCCAATCCTATGACATTGCGATATTTTGTTCCCGTTGATCACTCGACTGTCACGTAGTACGTAGTGTAGCTCAAATGAGGTTCTACACTGCTATTTCAAGGGTTATGGTATAAACTTGTGCACGCATGTTATCAGTTTTGCTCGATACTTATTTTGAACATCATTGATGATTGAAACGGTACACACACGAAGGCATGAATGCACGTTTATCCATTGCCGAGCAATGTCAAAAGCATTAGCGCGTGGAGTGTGGCATTTTTCCGCATTGTGCACTGACATACCGCACTGACGACATATGGTTAAAGACCAAGGCCGTATAACAATAGGTAGAATCATCCGGGAATTTTTGGCGCCCCAATCACACAATATTCACGTGACGTCACTGGGTACTTTGGCCCGTCTCAGCTGCCGCCGCGAGCCGCCACCAGGCACGTAGCCAATGGGAGGGAGAAGGGGCGGACGAGACCGCGCGAAGCGCGTTATCATGTGCTCTCCAAGAGTACGAACGAACTATGGAGACCACGCGAAGTGTGGTCTTTAGAGAGATAAGAGCACTTCAGTCTTTAGAGGCCCTTTAATGACACCAGGAAGCCATAGGAAGACTAGAGGAAGACCCTACGGAAAACAAATTCTGCAAGACCTGTGGGCCTCATGGACGTTCAAAAGGCCCCTGTGCAAGTCAAATGGGCCCCTGGCTAGACCAAAAGGGCCCCTGGTCGATTCAGAACTCAAAAAGGGTCCTGAACATGCCGAATGGCCCCCTATCTAGTACAGAGGGGCCCCAGCCCTCATGGGCAGGTCGGAGGGGTTTTTGGGCAGGTCAGAGGGGCCCCTAAGAATATCGGCAGGTCAACAAAGCAGTCAGCGCACAGTGCCTTGCCAAGTAGAAGAGGCCCCTGAGCAGGCTGGAGGGCCCCTGGACAGTGGACATACCAGAGGTTTCCAGCTTGGAAATTCAAAAGGCCCCTGTGCAGGTCAGAGGGGCCCCTGACCAGACCGAAAGAGCCCCTGAATATGCCGAATGGGGCTCTAGCCAGCACGGAAGACGGTCCATGGGAAGTTCTAAGGGTTCCTTCACTTCCTGTGCACTGTGCAGGTTGAAGGGACCCCTGAACAGATCGAAAGGGCCCCTGGGTGGATCAGAAGGGCACTGAACATGTCAAATGAGCCCCTAGCCAGCACAAAGGGGCACCTGGGTAGGTCGGAGGGGCTCCTGGGCAAGTTGGAGGGGACTCTGAACATGTCAGCAGGGCGACAAAGCAGCCAGCACAGTCCCTTCTCTGGTTGAAAGAGTCCCTCAGCAGACTGGAGGGCCCCTTGACAAACCAGAGGGCCCCTCGGCAGCCGATAAATGGAAAATCCCGTGATGACATCCCCCGCACGCTGGAACTCACGGTCAGAAGGCGCCGCTCCGCTCAGCCGTTGCGGCCGACGGGCAGAGCCATGTACCCAGTGACGTCATCGCTAATGTTGAGCCGTTCGGCAGCCGACCAATGGGAATTCCCGTGATGACATCCCCTGGTGTTAGCATTACTGAACGATGCTGGTATGTAGATGTGTGTGATCGAGTTTTTTTTATTACTGCACGAGCGCAGCAAGTGCAGTAGTTTTGAATAACGCCGAGATCACATATCTACATACACAGCAGAGTTTGGTAAGTATTTTACCATATGTCCGATGTCGCCAGTGCGGTATGCCAGTGCATGATGCGGAAATTACCACACTCCACGCGCTTATGCTTTTTACATTGCTCGGCATATGGTAAAAGATAAAAGACTTACCAAACTCTATCATCATCATCATCATCATATATTTCTTTGTTTTGTAGCTCGCGAGTCATTCGATCAACAAAACAAGGGATCGGCGCAAAAGCAATTGCTTAAATAAGCGCACCTATCTTAATACAAAACAACGATCACACTCACATCTCACAAAGGGTCTCACCCACACTAACACATCATTAGATTATGTACATACATGGTATTAATTGCATGGCATGCCTGTCATAACATATGAATACAATATATACATGGTAACGATACTATACATTACAAATATTACAGCTAAAATCTACCTGTTTTTAACAAAAAAAAAAGAAAAAAGAATCTCCTCAGCAATCTTGCATCCTTCAGAAATGGTTAAGCCTTTGCCGTGTAACAATGTGTCGAGTTGAATGCATGTTGTAAGGGATGAGAAGTCGTTCTGTACCTATAATGTGTGTTATGTTGCTGATCATGAGTGTTCTATGTTGCTGGTGGTGGATGCAGTGCAATACGAAGTGTTTCGTGTTTTCTGATGAGTGTCTGCAACTACACTGTGGGCTCTACTGTGTATGTATAAATTTGTGATCTCGGCGTTTTTTCTTTATCAAAACTATGTACTGCACTCGCTGCGCCCGTGCAGTTATGTCAAAAAACGCATCAATCACTAATATCTACATACCAGAATCGTTCAGGTATGCTTAATACCAATCACCAATGATCCCTAGTTCATGAGTGAGGTTGAAGTAGCAACGCATCAATTATTGTGTCCACTGTTTCTACGACATACAAAGTTCAATTTCATTATTTAAAGGAAATAGTTCACGTTCAACATGGGTTTTAACTGAGATAACAGTTTTGTAGCCCGTGTTGAAAAACCTCTATTTGCAAGTTTTCTGGGCTGAAAGTCTCCGGCCGAATATATTTGACTTTTTGTCAAAGGAATGTGGGCCATAAATAAAGAATGTCAAGAATGTGGGTCTCACGCACCTGGGCAGAGGCTATACAGTAAACTTACGCGACTCCTTTCCAATATCTGATTGGCTGAGCCACGTTTGACGTTGCGGAGAGTACGCATATAGTTTTGATAAAATTAATAATGTACGTCGTTTAGTCCTGAATCGGCGCGATGTATGGCTATTTTTAACATTATGAAAAGAAGTTGTATTTCAAAATATAGTTAAATCGTGTTTGAAAAAAAAAATCAAATGTGAACTATTTCCTTTAATGCACGGCTGTGCACCGGTGTGCAGTCCTGCTTTGAACGGCGGCTTGTCGTAAGTTAGTTTTCTTTCTTTCTTTTTCACAAGTTATCGTAGCATCCGAGTCGTATGAGCCACAAAGAAGCGCCAATGTGTATCTTGTTATCGCGTGCTATATATGTATCTCGTATGAATCATGATTCACCTAGTTTTTTGTTCTTTCATGACAGAATACATGTCGCTGTGGTGTAGAGGCTTCATCTGACCTCGCCCTGCCAACTGTTTTCCCGCAAAGCATTTAAATTTCGTGTGATTGTCATGGACCATGGTTAGTAAATATTTCGCAAATTCCGGAAACGAAATATACATCACATGCACTAAGTCCTCAGTTTTGAACAATGCAACCTGAAGCAAACCGCCCTCAAAACCACATGTTTTCAACAAGTTCTTTGCATGTTAACCAGCACATTTGAATAATCCATCCATTTATTGTCTTGCTTTGATTTCGCATGCTCAACGTTGCCGGTACTGCAGAAGACTCCTGTAAGAACCACATGTTTGATGGTCCAATATCGCGTGTGGTATCTGAAAGCGACTTGCGACGGGGAAGCACTCGCTGTTTTTTCTCGGATGGGAGTGAACTGCGGGAAGTTCGGCGGCGGCGTGCAGGCAGTGACGTAACGTACATCTGCTCTGCACGTGTGTGAGTGGCTGGAACTCCGTGCTCGGCACACAGCCAAATCAAGCCATCACTAGGGTCGCAATTAAACGGTTTTAATATTTCGTCAGCATACTCTACTTCCGCTTGTGAGGTATGTACAGACGCTGGATTATCGGGAACGATATCGGTCTCAGGACTTTTGCATTCACCATTCGCGGCCGGTTCTGTTCGTTTAACCGTGCTATTGCGTGCATTTATTCAATGATAACCATCAACGACAGGGCAGTCCAGAGAGGTGAACTTTCGGTGGCCTCTGCGGTGTCCACACCTTGTGTGAGGGTCAGTCCTCTCTGAAAGTCCGGTCCTCACAAGAGCTGTGAATTATGAACTACGCTACCGAGCTCAGTGGCAGTGATTTTGAACGGTATCTGTTTACATTGGTAGTGTGTTTCGTCGTTTGACTCGCGTCGGAAGCGCCAGAGTGTATAAGCAGGACCGCCCGCTCTCGGGGCCGCTAACACAGTTAACACGCCTTCCTCAGGCTTACCTCGCCGGTGGCTCACCTGTTGTATACGTTACCATTGCCAGCTGCACCAGACACTAGACAGACAGTCTCTGTGCTGCCAGATGCCTTCCCATTAGCGCGCTGTTATTTCTGGAGTAAAGTAGATCACTCGAGGATCGCGAGAAACACGTACTGTTCCCAGCAATGCCGCCGCTTTTCGCTATAACTTGTCGATTGTCGGCATGACCTCCGCGGATAAATCACTGACGATAACGTTTAGTAGCGGAACCGCCTTGGTAAACAGGTTAATTACATCCCGTTTGTGATCGGCCCAGTTTTTGCTCCTCCTCTCGGCCCGATACCTACACTGAGTAGTGGGTTGGCAAGGCCGTTACGTGACGTCTGGCTCTGGGTAACCTTCGGACCAGGCCACTGTTCTACAGTGGTGGCCACTGGCCACCGTTTGACGTGGTTCTGACCACACAAATATGCCTAGAATATGAATTACGAGCGAGCGCGAAGCGCTCGCTCGTCTTTACGTGGTATATGGGGAAAATCTGATTATGAGCGACCCAACTCGACCAGACCCGTGGCGACGCTTTTGAGAAGCTTATATCTTTGCAACCGCACGTCCGATTGTCAAACGGGACTCTTTGCTGAGTAGCCACATCCAATCAATCATGTTTTTTATCAGTGCTGACTGCCGACTCATATGGGTGACTCATATGGTGTTACCACTGCGCGTAGCTCGTGCCGCGTGAGGGGTTGTTGAAAGCTGTTTTGTCGCAAAAACTCCGCAACGGCTGGGCTGATTGTGTTCGAATTCGGTGTGTGGATAGTGACTTCTCAGCCGCTGCCTTTCTGCAAGTGACGGGTGGGTATCTCTGCACGTGCGCACCCTTTTTGTATCTCAGAAAGTACTTCCCGATTTAGTTTAAATTCTCCATAAATTCACCATACATTTCCTTCGCGCTCGCTCGTTCATCGCCAACTACGGTGTTTTACTGGTATATTTGTGCAATGTATGCAATGCGTCAGGGACGTAAGAGCGTCACGGAAAGTGAGAACCCACTGAGGGGCCAGTGCATTTTCCATGTCGCCTGGAGAGAAACATAACTCCCATGTAAAAATTTATTTGCAAATTTCAGCTCTTCTCATGTTGGCGAATAATTTGATATCTCAAATTTTCACCATTATGCAAAAACAAAATATTTGGGCAAAAATACCAAAAAGTGAGGGGACCATGCCCCTCCCCCTGGTCCTACGCTCATGCAACGCAACCCTGCGGTACCCTACGGCAGCTATCACATCAGATATTATATCATATATCGTAGATAAACGTTCGTTCACAATAGTGTAATAACCGATTATCCTTGTTTCGAACATTTTGCAGTTCTTCTGAAAATGGCATTATCAACACCTATTTATGGCAGCTTACCTGTCTTGCCGAATACCGCCTCTTGCAGACAGCCGGTCAGCGGGTGGGACATATCAATGGGGTGGAGTTTAGAAGGGCCTGCTTAGCGCCACCAACAGAGTGGCGCCAGGTCCCTGCTCAGATGCCGGTAGATAGCCTATCCAGTAATATCAGTACCTATATATATATATACTTAATACAGCTGCCGCCTGCCTGCCGGTAAACTGGTCTTGTATAGCTATTAGGACAGGATCAGCTGCCTGCTGCTAGTGCTGCGCCGTTCTGTGGTACTGATGAGTAGGAACTGCTGAGTAGAATCATTGGTGGGCCCGGTATTCCGTGTCCGTCTGTGGAGGTGATAGGGGAGGGGAGAGTTCAGCTCGTGTGCCTGCCTGTCGAACCGTCTGTGGACCTGGTAGGGTCAGCTGGTAGGGTCAGTTGATACTTGATACCCGCTCTTGCCGGATCTGCGTTGCTGGTGGTATTGCCATTTGTTGGCTCGGTATAGCGCTGAGTCAGCTCACCATTGTCGGAGAGCTGTGCTGTGGTGGGTGGTACTGGTGACCTGGTGAGCTGTGACCAGTGACACGCCGAGGCCCCAGATCCGCTGGAGCTGTACTTTGGTGGGTGGTGACCTGTGACATGCTGACATGCTGACTGTGCTGACTGTGCTGACTGTGCTGACTGTGCTGACTGTGCAGTGTGCTGACTGTGCTGAGGCCCCAGCTCCGCCACTCATTCAGCTAAACTGAGCGTGATGTTCATGGGGGAGGGGGGGGAGTTAAGAAACACCAACGAAGTACCTAGTCTAATTGAAGAGTTCATGCGAAAATGTATACTCTAACAATATAATATTTATCGATGCTAAATAGCACCCGATTTAAATTATCTATCGCCTTCTTTGTAGAGCGTGCATTATTGTTGGCTCTCTTTTAAGTCCGTCCGTGCTCCGTATCAGGTTACCCGCGATATTTTGACGCCCACCTTCGTTTGGAGTTGAACTTTGAAGCCATTTTCTCCGCGGTCGGAGCGGTTCTTCACCCTGCTGTCGAACTGACCCCATTCAGATCGGTTCTCACTCCATCACAGCCCGTAGGTGCGCCTCTGGCGTCCGTCCAACCCGTCCAGCTCGTCTGGTCCGAGCAGTCCGAGTGTTGATTGAGTGGGTTCAAAGATCAAACACCCGTGTCCGTCGGGAGTAGATCCGTACGCTCGCTCAGCCCGGAGCCGGGATCAGTGGATGAAGGGCACCGCCTCGTGCTGCACACGCGCCAGACACCGGTATCCAGCTGGTTCGCCCCCGGGCGCCCCCGCTCTGTCATACCGCCGCCGCCACGGGGCGCCGACGCCCCTGTATCAACCCCGTACCGCCTCCGCCCCACCAGCTCCCGCCCCCGCCTCCACACCCGCGATGAACCTCCGCCCTCGCCCCCCCTTGCCCGCACCTCCGCCCTGCACCCCGCCCCCGCCGCCGGCCGCCCCGCCCGCCCCCGCCGCCCCGCCGCCGCCCGGCCGCGCCGCCCCGCCAGCGCCGTGATATCTTCTACGCCGCCCGTGGTGTCATCGGAGGGTCCGCCGTCGCCTAAACAGTCTGCCAAGTGACATCACCGTCATATAAATGATGCTGGCACAAAGCGGTGACCGCCGAGCCAGCAACCTTCGTGCACGTGTCTGGACGCGGTGAGGGAGGGAGTCTGCCGCCAGCTGGCCGAGGAAGAGACTCCCGCTCTGCCCTGCTCCGTCAACGGTGATCTCTCGGTAGCACCTGCAGGCGGGCACGGAGGCGCCGGAGGCAGCGGTGTTGCCCCTTCAAGCGGTGAGGGGTCACTGGCAGTTATGTGGGTGTTCTCACCGGTGCTGGACGCCGGCCAGGTCCGGTGAGAGGGCGGACCCGGTCCCGGCTCTCCGCCCGGTATTTTTGCCGACTGGCAGAGGACCACAGCGGCGACGGCGCTGGCAGCCAACTCGCAAACTATGTCCGCCGCCGGTATCTAGGAATGTGGAACGATGGGCGAAGTGATCGGTGGTTTTTGTGGCGGGTGGTGCTAGGTAAACCGTCGATATTTATGGGGGAGGTTTTCGGGTTTATGGTCATAACATAACGATGTTTGTTTTAGTCTATTCATGATATGAAAGGTTAGTCATATTAGTTTATATATTTATAACAAAAAATAAAACACAAAAATGTCAGTGCGTTCGCAATTTGAGAGTTTGTTATCTTTTGTGGAAATTTTGGCGTTGGACGTACGGAAGAAAGGGATTTTCCGGGTACGTAGTTGATCGATTTGCAACACTGGTCAGGTTGTTGGCACTGCTACTTTGCATGCATGATGTATTTAAGCAGCTTTGACAGGGCCTTTGTGATATCGGTGGAATGACGGATGTATAAAGCTGAAGCGTAGGTGGAGCGCATGCTGCGTGACGGTATACAGACAGGCATTCCGAATTCGAAAGCTATGGGCCCAATAAGGGAAAATCGGAGATCATTCAAACACTTACATAAGACGAACAATCGGTGAACTCACTAACGAAGAACATGCATGGAGATTTGGCCGCGATGAGGTCAGCAGGTGGATTCTGTTGCACAGTTTATGGACCGCTTAACACGGACACATTTATACCACGGAGCCCTGCGGGGCTGCCAGGCTAGGTGCCGGTCAACAGGTATACTGCAGTGGTAGCTGCAGATCTATGTCAGATTGTAATATATCCTTACCGGATCTTGCAACATTATTTGATTCACATGCAGCTCGGCCGTGTTGGTGCAGTGGGCACGTTGCGGGACCCTTCGCCGAATAATCGACAATACTTTACTGCATACATAATGGCGGATAGTCAACGGAACAAGCAAGCAACACTAGCGGCACTGCATGCTCCAACCAATAAAGGGCACACTAAAAAGACCATTATTATTAGATTATTAAGATATCAGACTATTAAGTTATTTCGGTTGCTTACTAGAATGGCCCCCGATTCGCTGTATCAAGTAGTAGACCGTGCAAAGCGCGAAGAAAGAAGGCCGTTCTTTGGTGCTGTCTGCTTCGCCTCCTATTTCTATGAGTTCTGTCTTCTGTGCCTAGTTATTGAGTTGCCTTGGAATTGTGTCGCAGCCAGGAGCGTAGGAACGTGACAAAAAGTGACGGGCCAGCGAAACTTCGATCTCGTCTTGAGGGGAACTCAATCCCACTACACGGGATTTCTATGCAGATTTGAGTTCCTTTCGTCTTTTTTATCTGTTGTGCCTTTGAATTTTTATAACGAAGTAAAATTGTTGATTTTAGCAGAGAAAATGGACAAAATTGAGGGGGCCATGACCCCCGCGGCCCCCCGCGTTCCTACGCCTATGGTCGCAGCGGCATTGAGCAAAGGTCTGCATCGACATCAGTGGCAGACAGGGTGCCGGTCCTGTTCGATTGAAGGCATAGATGAAAGGAGATCGGGATTTGCAGAGTCTGATTTCCCGCACTCAAGCTATGCAGCTAACAAATGCTGGACAGTCGGCCTCTAGACAGATATGCGTACTCGGATCCCCAAAACGGATCCCGGGATCTGGATCCCGGATCCACTGGGATCATAGATCCATCTTCACAATTTGTCGATGGATCGACTGGGATCATAGATCCGCCTTCAACATTGGTCGACGAATCCGTCGGGATCCCAAATCGCAGGCACCTTGCTTTGGGATCCACTGGGATCCCAGATCCGCCATTAAACAAAAGTGTATTTTTGGAACCCATAATTCAAGAAATTATCCGTGGTTTTCAATTACTTGTAAAGTGAACTAGTATGACCGTATCCATTTAGTTGCATTTTTTAAAAAAAGTGGCATAATATCGGATCCGAGATACGATATCCCTCAGTCATAGCTCCACTTCATTTTTTATCATTGATCCTGTGGGATCCAAGATACGTTGCCATATTTAATATAGGGATCCACTGGCCATCCAAGATCCACTGTTGTACTTTGTCGTCGGATCCGGTAGTATCATATATCCAACGTTGCGTTTTGTCAGGAGATCCTCTGGGGATCATAGATCCTGCTTTGAGATCCGAGCACATGTCTTCCTCTAGCCATCAGCATATTGTAGTGAGCTTATATATAGGTGGTTTCCAGTCTATTGACATTCTGTGGTGCCAGACATTGTTTTTATGTTTTTGGTTCACGGGGGAATTTCACCAGCTTATATAGTGCACAATTGAATCGACTTTTTAGCTATGCTTAGGTACCTTATGTTTATGTTTGATCTTCCTCTAGCTATGCACAAAGGACCTACAGTCTGTCTAATATGTATTTTCATTTTTTTAGTTTCTAAAACTCACTTTATTTCACTTCTGTGTACACAAAGGACTCGTGTCAAAGGACTCTGTGTACACAAAGGACCTTTAAAGGAACACGTGGTACCTAGGACCACATGTTCCTTTATATCAGTCCTTTGTGTATAACACAGAAGTGAAATAAGATGAGTTTTAGAAACTAAAAAGGGAAGATACATATTACTTGAAGAAATATGATCAAAATATGGCAGTAATATCTTTATTGTATACGAAATACACGAAATGATTTTTATTTTATTTTCGTATATTTTGTATGTATACAAAATATACGAAATGAAAAAAAAACATTGTATTGTATACAATACAGATATTACTGCCATATTATGATCATATTTCTTCAACTTATTCTTCTCACTATGACATCAGCTATCGTCTCACTATGACATCAGCTATCGTCTCACTATGACATCAGCTATCGTCTCACATGACATCAGCTATCCGTCTCACTATGACACTCAGCTATCCGTCTCACCTATGACATCAGCTATTCGTCTCACACATAAAAAAGAAGATCATATTAGACAGATTAGTACTACTTTGTTATCGCCATGCACTAACTGTCCTCACCCTACCGGCCTAAGGACAACAGGGCAGTAGAAAGTCAGGACGGCCAGGAATTAAACAAACGGCATACACCGCGGATTCATAAACGTGTATTGGGGCCATTGAGGTGGTTAGGGGGGGGGCAAATCCCAAACAGTGTCTCACAATTCTAAACGTATCGATTTTGCTTGTCTTATGCTTGATAGCTATTTAAACCAATTTTCTTATGTAAAGTTGCTTAGCTTGTGTTCTATATCGGTAAATGCGTCAACTTTGCGTCGATTGTAGGTGGTTTGGAGGACATAATCCCCCCTGGATCTGCCAGTGACGGCATATAGTACCTACTGGATTTCGGTCACTGGTGGTCAACTCGTGTTCTTACGATCTGTTTTTATCTTCTGGTGCTCGTTTTTCACTGTTAGCCGCTTAGACCCGTCACGTGTTCTTGTCACGTCTGTCTTTGTTATCCATACAATTAGCTGAAAAACTAGACAGTGTGATGATGCGGACAAAATACGGCGCACATCAGCTGATGACGCAAGCTGC
>VOPJ01015703.1:0-15042 GCA_014673585.1 Semibalanus balanoides | reverse complement strand
TTTTAACCACTACTCTGGTCTGCCACTGAACGTTAGCGCTGTAGCACCATACGGACGGCAGTTTTTATCGCCCCTTTTTAACCACTACTCTGGTCTGCCACTGAACGTTAGCGCTGTAGCACCATACGGACGGCAGTTTTTATCGACCCTTTTTAACCACTACTCTGGTCTGTCACTGAACGTTAGCGCTGTAGCACCATACGGACGGCAGTTTTTACCGCCCCTTTTTAACCACTACTCTGGTCTGCCACTGAACGTTAGCGCTAAGCACCATTACGACGGCAGTTGTTTATCACGACCCTTTTTAACCCACTACTCTGGTCTGTTCACTGGAACGTTAAGCGCTTATGTAGCACCATACGGACCGGCAGTTTTTACCGCCCCTTTTAAAACCACTACTCTGGTCTGCCACTGAACGTTAGCGCTATTGTAGCACCACTACGACGGCAGTATTTTATCGCCCCTTTTAACCGCTACGCTGTCTGCCACTCGAACGTTAGCCATGTAGCACCATACGGACGGCCACAGACTTTTATCACCCCTTTTTAACCACTACTCTGGTCTGCCACTGAACGTTACGTAGCTCAGCCGGTAGACGTTCCATATTGATGCGAGAACTTATTTCGCTCGGTGAAAGAACAGGCTTGATGAAAGCAGAACGGGGCACTGCCAGTAATGACTTTTTAACATTTAATCTCTGGAGGTGAAATGTTTTTCATGTGAAACTAGCACCGATGATCCACCGATTTAAGAAATGTGACGCCAGCGTATCACTAAACAACATTCCCCTATTCCGGAAAACGGGGTAGCGATGACTTCCTTAATAGATAAACTAATGCCACCGAGAGTGCGATTGTCGCCGTCTCACGGATCACGGCACATGCAGCAGGTCTCCGTCACTATAGCTCCGTTCATAGCCGGCGCGAGCCGACCAGCTCCACCACCCGTCCGTCGTCGGACCTTACCTCGGACAGGTCGGGGTTGTCGCTCATCAGATCGAACACACTGCCCGCCCGAGCTGCGGCAGCCAGGCTCGCGGCCAGCAGACACGCACACAACCACCTCATGACGGCACCGACGGTCGGTCCTCGCGCGCTCCGCACTCGCTCGCCGTCGTCTCCGCACTCGCCGCCTCGCCTCGCCTCGCTAGCCGTACTCGCAGCCCCGGCGGAGGCCGGACGGCCGGCGCGGGCGAGCGGCGTGCGGTGGACAGGTGGCAGCACCAGCCACCCGGTTCGATGGTGCGTTCTGCAGGCGGCAGATTCCACAGTAGCCTTATAGCGCGTTATTAGATCTGGATGTCCGGCTTGAGACGGCCGCGGTCGGGTGCAGTCTGCGGAGAGACGAGCGCGCCAGCGTTGATCGGCCCATATTGCCGACTCTCTGGTGGGATCTCACTTCCCAGCCGTCCGCCAGCTGAGAGGTTCGCAGAGCACTGAGAACAGCGCTAGAGCGAGCCTTATTGCCGGCTTATAGTCAAATGGCCATTGGTCACAGGGACGTGGGAGCCGTGGGGGCAGTGGGCGCAACTCGCCCCCTCAACTTTGGACCTGTGGGGCGACACTCCCCAACTTTGGAGCTATAGGTGTCGGCCCTTTCCTGTCTTTTACTACGATCTTTTAACTCTGAATTAGATCAACTATAGGATATGTTTCTTCGTCGTAACGTTGATAGATAACAATCACGGTAGGTAAAATACTCATGGTCACAATGTTGTAATGCTTTTTGGAGATGAATGCGTACCTATTCATTGAAATATTACTAGGCGCGCCACACATGCGTAACCATCTAAACATTTCGAGTCTTTTTTGGCTTACCCAAAGAGGGCCCTGCAGGTCACACGGTGTTCCAGAGACCCGCCCTGTTTTCCCATATGTTTTTAACGCAAAACAGAGTCATTCCCATGATGTAGATGCCGTGCCATGGATGTCCGACTCTGCTCCCCTGACGGGTTCAGCAGAGAAAGAGTCGGCCGGGGGTCGAAAAAGGAAAAATTTGGTCACCACCGAAATTCCAGATTCAAGGCGGATTCGCCCCGAGCGCTCCATGACGGCAGTCCAGGAACGGGTGCGATATATCGGGGATAGATTCCGATATATCGGGTGAACGGGTGGCGATATATGTCGATAAATCATGTTGGCGATATAACGGGTGGCGACCACCGGTGTCGATTTGCACACTTTTTTGGGGGCCCCTAATGATGTAAAATTTTAAGCATCAGGCCTATGGCGTTGCATGGTAAGAATGAAATTACAATCTATTAAGTTAGCATTGGGCCCTCAATCATTTTCAGAAATTGACACCCCTGGTGGCGATCACAGCGATATATCGCTTTTTTAGCTATCACTTTTGCTACCTCAGGTCCACCAAAAAGTTTACCCCCCAACTTGAAAGTACTTTCCACGCCCCTGATTGGTAATGTCATTCCTACGTTCCTGCCTCGCAAGGTCAGCTTTGAATGCGATTATACAAATTGGCAACAGTCGTCAAGCTGGTGGGACCTCACAGTCTCACAGATCGTGACGCACAAAATTCTTATTTTTTCAGAAGGGGCAAATACTGTACAGTTTTTATTGGTCACAGTCCGATTCGGTTGTAAACAACCGAAGGTCATTATAACGACCTTCATAGGAATCTTCGCAGTATCAGCTCCCTTGGTGTTGAGTTATGCGGATGACAAAACAAAACAGACAAAGCACCTCAGGGGCCAGGACTGAGACATAATCTTACGAAATTATCCAGCACCTATCTGCACCAAATTCCTGTCATCATTTCGATCAAAAGGAGTTACAATTTGTACGTAGATAGTAGATACGTCATACATTTAGGTATGCCGGCCAGCGGCGGATCCAGAACGGGAGCTTGGGGGGAAAATTAAAAAGTCTCACACAACTCTGAAAGCTTATCGGATTTCACTTGCTTATGCATTGGCAGCTGATTTAACGCAAACTTTCCTTAGTAAAAGTTGCTTAGATTTCCTTTTTTATCATTAAATGTGTATTTTTTTATATTTCTGACGGTTGGGGGGGAGGCCCCGGCAATGCCCATTTTGCCCAATCGAAGACCCGCGACTGATGCTAGCTCAAAACTAGGTATCGCCACCATCAGACCAGACCTTCATGGATCTCCGCTCGATAAAATATCATCATCAGGTGCATTAAAGTAAAGTGGCATTAGTGAGGGGGGGGGGCACGGGGCCAGGGAATATCCCTGAAACAAATAATAGTTTGTTGGACTTAGCAATAAGTATGAACATATTCCCAGTTCCTTTAAAGGAATAGTGCTGCCATCGCGCGGCCAATATATAGTTTTTTGTATGCATCGGTAGATTAAGCGTACCCGATTTCACATGCAAAACATAGTTCCCGAAACTCAACCAATTGGAGCAAAAATTATATTTGCACCTTCAATGATTGGCGATCATTCGTAAACTTGAAGTCGTCTCCTCACTATTTTTTAACCACTTCTTTGCTGTCTATAATTTTCTTTTGAATATTGCAAGCTCAAAATCACCATGCCGTCAGTAAACTTTAACATGAAAATGCGTATGCCGTTAATTATATTGTCAACAACCTTAGTTTCTTTCTACATTGTATAATTGTATAATAAAACAGCAAGAATGGCTATGGCTCGACCTTGGGCCTTTAAAGTTAAGTGACATTAGTGAAGGGGGGAACACGGGGCCAGGTATCCCTTAAACCATCCAAAATCGGCGTAAATTTGGAACATTTCCTGAGATAATAAGAAAACTAAGCAACTTTTAAAAAGACAAGTTTGTTTTAAATCAGTTACTGATACATAAGCAAGCGAAATCCGATGAGTTTCTAGAATTTTACGGGAATTTGTGGGATTTTCCCCCAAAACACCCGTTCTGGATTCGCCTATGACACTGTTCCATTTAAATAGAATCCAGTGCGTCCTGTGCAATGCACAATGCAGTATGCACATACCGGATAGGTGGACTAAGGACTGCAACTTGGTGCTAGCTACAAATAAAATGATAAACTGTGCCGGAAAACATAAGTTCATTGCACGGTCCAGTCTATATGCTTTCAAGGAACAACAACCAACGAATATTGAACGAGACACCCGGAGACTGGAATCGCGTGGTTAAGCGCGTACGCATGTGGTAAACTGCACCGCACGTCATACTCACATGGAAGGTAGACTGCGCCGAACGTCACACTCACATGGGAGGTAGACTGCGCCGCACGTCACATGGAAGGTAGACTGCGCCGCACGTCACACTCACATGGGAGGTAGACTGCGCCGCACGTCACATAGTACTGCGGTACAGCCTACCTATCTTCTGAGGGACGGTAGATGGGAAAACTCTGCGGCACGGCTAGCAGGTCTGTTGATCAGGCATCGTTCATCGTTAGCTAGACACTGACTATACGTATACCTAATTAACTATCATCAATGACACAACAAAGTCCAACTACATGGTATAATTGACGTTTGAACGGTTTGCATCGTTACATGGCAGGAAGATCATATAGGTATTCAAACTACTCATGTGCCACTCTGCATGTATTCCAACGCCACAGTTGTTGCTTATAAAACTTAATAAGAGACTTGACTCATGAGTCATGACTGTACTGGGTGGGTACACTTCCCGGTACCGGTAACTATGTATGCAAGGAGGAACGGTTGCTATAGGGCGCGCTATACTTCGGGAAGTCTTCGAAGTAGAGTGTCAACAAAAAAATAGAGAATTAATAGCGCTTGCCGCTTGCTGTCATATAAAACATATTTTATGCCGTGGTTTTCGCCTACGGGCTATTATGACTATGATATGATAACAAATCAGGACCTATTTTATCCCTATTCCCTGCGGGCGGCCTTACGTTAACCTGCGGGGGGGGGCAGATTCTGCCCCTCCCCGGAGATCTCAAGAACAGCTCGGCCGATTTCGATCGGACAAACATCATTCGATTCGTCGTGATCATCTTTTTTTTCTCCGCGGATTTGGGCTGGTCACTTTTTTGGTCTTTTGAGCTTAAAAATATATATATACATATAAATATATTTTTTTTTTTGGGGGGGGGGGCGAAAAAGCACCTTTTTCGAAGAGAAAAAAAAATGGGAAAAAATCGAAACTATTTTTCACAAAAGCGCGACATTACGTAATATATACACATCAGGGTAATTAAAACGTTTACCTTGTATACCAACTCGCAGGGGCGTCACCAATGATTCTTGAGTGTTGGGGGGGGGGGGGGCGGCTGAAATGACGACAAATGTACCTCTATTTTTTGCGTGTATTTAAGCCTTTACAGCAGGGGTCCGGCAAACTTTTAGGGCGCGGGCCGGAATGAGAGATCTGGAAGCAGTCGGCGGGCGGGGCATAAATCGATACAATTGACGGCAATGACGTGTTACATTTGGGAAATATGACAGCGTAATTAATGCATTTCAAAGGTTGTATTAACAGCTGAGATGTTTTGCCGTATGCCACATGGTTGAATATGTATACCTTCTTAGACAGACTGCGCCAGCAGGCAAAAGCAAAATCTATCTAAAAAAAATGAAAGCACGTTTCAACTTCATTAGCCGACCAGTGTGCCCCAAAAATATTTGACTTCCGAGAATTAAATTTGTGCCAGCAGGCAAAAGGGAATGAAAACATCACGAATGAACGCAATCTTTTTTGTAAAAAAACTATTTTCGCTTTCTGAAGGCACCGCGGGCGGAATTACAATGGTAAGTTGCCGATACCAGCCCGCGGGCCGGACGTCAGCCGGTCGCGGGCCGGTGTTCTGGCCCGCGGGCCCGGAGGTTGACGACCCTTGCTTTAGCAGTATTTTTAATGGGGATTTCCATGTTATAAAAGGTATTTAGTTACTTATCGTCTCGCGCGATTTTTTTTGCCTGATAAAACCCATAAATATAGGCAGAGGACAAGAGGCTAAAACAGCTTTTCGTTTCATACAGCTTTACAACGAACTGATACTGAAGGCGATGACGATGGCTTCGTTATGACAATGGCTAGCGATGTGATGCCGCGAAGCGACGTGCAAATTTATATTTAAGGTCGTGAAAAATACATTTTTAATATTGAAACCAGAACGTGAGTGGAGCCAAGCCTCTGGTAACCCCTTTTCCTGGTTGCAAATTTCGGTATGATGCAAAATATTGGTCCCTGGGGCCAGCAGTCACCGCTAGGGAGAGCCTCCGCCAGTCACGTAATGCAATTCATGTTTGATTTATCAAATTTGTATAAGCAATTGCAAAACTTGTGTCATGCCGCAAAACGGCGTGATTTTTTATGTTTTTGACTGTGGATAGCAGGATTTTCACTGCTGCAAAGGCTATTCTTAACGAAAATTGTTACTTTTCCCCGAAAAATTGTTAACTTTCACAGTTTTCTCCTCAAGTCATTGTTTTTCACGTTCAGTGCAGGGAACGCGCGGAGGGCATGCCTGTATTAAATGCCCCCAGATTCCTGCGGGAGGGGAGATTTGTCCCAGCTGCCCCCTGGATATGCCAGTGGGGCCACATGCACAATTCACAATTAAAAATCCAAAAACTATATAGACAATGCTTATAAAAACGCTTGCATTATCAGCAAAACAAACTTTTTCCTGATTATCTTGAAATTTACACACAACCGGTGCCCGTGCCTATTGGATGAAACATATTCTGGAGCGCATCTCCGGCGCCAGGGGGAGAGGGCATGGCCCCCTTAAATACGCCACTGGTTATGGCCCAATTCGCTCCAGAGTCCTCGTCCAACCAATCCCGAGAGCTGGTCTCTATTTTTCAATTAGGTCAAAACATTCATAGTTGAACCAGGAATAAGAGAATACTCTTATTCCTGGTTGAACATTGCCGCCTTGTTATTTATCCGCCTTGTTATTCTCTTATTTCTGGTTGAACCTTGCGAGAAAAAAAAAACAAGCATCGTGCAGGTGCTCGGCGCCACCTTCACCGTGGCGGGGGCGTCTAAACGCCCCTTCTAACTCGTCTCTTGTGTGGAGTAGAAGGAATTACAAAAAAAAATGTTCAATAGCACGCCACAAATCATGTCAAAATTAATTAATCGTTTTGGGACTTAGGTCAAAACTCAGGTCACCAGAGGTCATCAGAGGTCGATTTTTCCAAGCATGGGACTTTGCTCCAGAAGCCCCCAAATATCTCGGGACCTATGATCAGGACTGGTAAAAACGGTTTCGGTGGCCCCCGACCAAATCTGGCCTAAACAAAGTGGCCCACATAAGGATAAATCGGTATTATGAGTGGCCATAAGTACTTTTTCTGGGAAAAATGTGATAACAGGCTCAGTTGTAAGCGGATTTCGAAAAAAAACATTGAATAGGCATCTTCCTCGTGCACCCTATTCTGAGTATAAACACAGTATCTGAAAATCAGAGGCGTTACTGGGAGTAATACAATGAGGAGGTATTATTCTGCCTATGGTGCTCGTGACATCCTACAAATGCGTTCGAAGATATTGATGGATACACATTTTGTGTTGAAAAATATAATGAATATGGTATTTTCATCGAAAGTTTGAACATTTGTGTGCAGTTGCAGATGTGATGAATTTCGAAAATACTGAAAAAGGGTTAACAGGGTGCAAAAACGCAAAATTTTAAAGGTATTTTTGATCCAACACAGCTGCAAGGTCTTTCGACCAATTTTGACGCAAGTAATGGGGATCAATAGAGATTTAATTACAGAGTGACATATGACGGCAGTTTTTGTCAATTCAAAAATCATAGGCGTTTGCAGGTCACTAAATATTGGGTGAAAAAATGCACGGTGAATTTTGTTTTGGTTTTGTTTTGGAATAATTGAAATGGTGCGTTATTGTGACATCGGCCAAAATAGTTATCAAGCCTCTTTTATTCATAGGCGGTGCCAGGTTATGAAAAGGGAGGTGAAATAAAACAATTATTAACCAAATACAAGTTGCTGACAAACAATATAAATGAGTAACTGAGCACATACAGTTCGGTTTATATGTTTTGCCGTATCATTGGCGTGTCCAGGATCTAAATTAGGGGGAGTAAGACCCTTTGCTAGGAATATTTTTCGTTTCTATAGTGCTAACTAGTCAACAGTGACTTTTCACTTGCAACTTCAATTCACATTTGTTACCCATCTTCTTACCCTACCTGGAGTCACCCATTATCCTATAATCGTTCGTAGAGTGAGTTTTTCATCCAAAACAACTGCAGTATATTATGTATTACGACATATTATATTACGACACTCGTACCGTTTAAAAGTCAGCCCAGGTTCGACATTTGCACAGCACATTGTGGCCGACCCAAAAGAGCTACGGAGCTGAATTCAACGCTAAAATAATCGCACACACTTGTTCTTACGTTTTGCATATCGATCTGACATCTAAAGGTCATATATTGACAAAAGGTTATTTGGGGGCTCAGCCGCCGGTACCTTTGCACAGCGCATAACTGTTGTTCAGAAATAATTTCACAAATTCAAAAGCATGTCAAAATGTGACCTAGGTGATGCTCTAACATTTGCCTAAAACACCTAGTTGATATCTATCACAGTTTGACCTTCACACTTCAAAACGTGCAAATGAACGACACTCGCACCGTTTAAAATTCAGCCCAGGTTCGACATTTGCACAGCACATTGTGGCCAAACCAGAAGAGCTACGGGACTGAGTCCAACGCTTAAATAGTCGCACACACTCGTTCTTACGTTTCGCATATCGATCTCACCTCTAAAGGTCATCAATTGACCTAAGGTTATTTGGGGGCTCAGCCGCCAGTACCTTTGCACAGCGCATAACTGGTGTTTAGAAATAATTTCACAAATTCAAAAGCATGTCAATAATCAAAATGTGACCTAGGTGATGCGCTAATATTTGCCGAAAACACTTACATGGTATCTATCACGGTTTGACCTGGGAAATTACAAATGTGCAAAATAACGACACTCGTACCGTTTAAAAGTCAGCCCAGGTTCGACATTTGCACAGCATATTGTGGCCAAGCCAGAAGAGGTGACTTGGTAAGGGACTGAATCCAACGCTAAAATAATCGCACACACTCGTTCTTACGTTTTGCATATCGATATGACCTCTAAAGGTCATCAATTGACCTACGGTTATTTGGGGGTACAGCTGCCGGTACATTTGCACAGCGCATAACTGGTGTTAAGAAATAATTTCACCAATGCAAAAGCATGACAAAATGTGACCTAGACGATGCACTAAAATTTGCCGAAAACACCTACATGATATCTATCACGGTTTGACATTGGGAATTAAAAACGTGCAAATAAGCGACACTCGTACCGTTTAAAAGTCAGCCCAGGTTCGACATTTGCACAGCACATTGTGGCCAAACCAGAAGAGCTAAGGGACGTGAATCAAACGTTAAAATAATCACACACACACACTCGTTCTTACGTTCACACATCGATCTGACCTCTTAAGGTCATATGTTGACATAAGGTTATTTGGGGGCTCAGTCGCCGTACCTTTGCACAGCGCATAACTGTTGTTCAGAAATAATTTAAACAAAATTAGAAAAGCATGTAATCCTCGCTCGCACCTTAGTCCGTCTTTCGCTAAACATTTTGCTAATACCCTACATGATATCTAGCTCACGGTTTGACATTGGGAATTCAAAATCGTGCAAATAACGACAACGTTTAAAGTCAGCCAAGGTCAAACATTTGCAACAGCACATTGTGGCGACCCAAAAAGAGCTACGGAACTGAATTCACGCTTAAAATAATTGCAACACTCGTTCTACGTTTTGCATATCGATCTGACCTAAAGGCCAACAATTGAACCTAAGGTTATTTGGGCTCAGGCGCCCTGTTACCATTGCCACAGCGCATAACTAGTGTTTCAGAAATAAAATTTACGAATCAAAAAGCATGCAAAATGTGGACCTAGGTATGCGCTACATTTGGCCGAAAACACCTACATGATGTTCACTGGTTTGACCCTTGGGAATTACAATCGTGCAAATAATGGACACTCAAAGCGCAACCCAAGGGGGGGGGGGGCACACGGGCCCGTGCCCCCCTTATGAAATGGCGGGGCCCTCTGGACGGCCCACGTGCCGGGCCCGCCCTCTTGAGGCGGGCCCCGTTGGTGCCCCTCTGAGGCGGCCCCGTGGGGCCCTCTGAGGCGTCCCCGTGGGCCCTCTGAAGCGGCCTCGTTAGGCCCTCTTAGGCGGCCTTTGTTGGCCCCTCTTGGAAAAAGCCTCGTGGGGCCCCTCTGAGGCAGCAAGTATAGAACAGATTTCGGCCCAGGGCGCGTGCCTCAAATGGAACCCCCCTTCTCGAGCGTAAAGGGCCCCTTCCTGGGTTGGAAAGGGCCCCATGGCACTGGGCCCCTCCGTGCTGAAAGGCCAATGGGCATGTCAGGGGCCATTATGACCGCCCAGCGGACCCTTCTAGTCCTCCGCCACGTCAAGGGCCCCTCTGACCTACATAGGCTCTTTTAAACTTTTTCAGGGGCCCTTCAAGGTCTGTCCAGGGGCCCTTAAGAGAACCTAGTAACGAACTGCTCTGGCTGTTTGTGCACCCTAACTGACATTTCCCAGGGGCCCATCTCACCTGCTCAGGGGTCCCTCCGATCTTTTCAAGGGGAGCCCCTCCGACCTGCCCAGGGGCCCCTCTGTGCTGGTTACAGGCTCATTCGGCATGTTTCTATGACCTTCTTGAATCGCCCAGGGACCCTTTTGGTATAGCCAGAGGCCCTCTGACCTCAACAGGGGCCTTTGTGAAACTTTCCATGGGCCCTTATGGTCTTTCAGAGAGGTCCTGTTTTGGCGGTGCCCTTAAAGGGCCTCTGAAGTGCTTTACACTCTCTAAAAGACCACGCTTTCGACTCTTAAAGACTTTTGATAGTGTCCATTGTTACCGCGCTGCGCGCAGTCTCGTCGGCCCTTTTTGGTGCGCTGCAGTCACCGAAAAGCGCTCCCTGGCCTCCAGGGGAGAGGGCGGCCACTCCCTGGCTACGTTCCTGCTCAGAAGCGACCTGGTGGGCCCCTCTGAGGTGGCCCCGTGTGGCCCCTGTTTTATTGTGTTTAAAATGAAAACAATGCAATGAAAGCCAAAGTTTTACATTATATATTTAAATCTGCATGGCCCAGAGGCACACACAAGGGGTACACTGGCCCGTACCCCTTTACGAAATGCGGCCCCCTAGGCCCCTATGAGGCGGCCCGGTGGGCCTCTGTCCGGTTGCTCAGGAACGGCTGGACCTATTTCTTTTAAAAGACACCATTCTATTTGGGTTGGGAACGCAATTTTATCAGCCTTTTCAAAACTGGTGACCCTAGATTATCCTTATGACCTTCTTATGCGTATATTAAAAAACTTGTGGAGCGTGGGGGTCAAATTTACAGGCCGTCAGCCACCAGCGATAAAGTTGTTGAGTACAGGGCCCGCAGTTTGCATGGTAACACACTTAAGGTCCGGCTTGTTTTTTCCTTCTAGCGTATGTTTTACTGCGGCGAATTAAAAAAACGACCATTCGTGCATTTAAACCGCATTACCAAGAGATTCAAATTGGTATATTAACGCATTGGTTTACCTTGTCCATGGGCTGTTTTTAAGCCAAAACCAGATGTTTTCACCTGAAAACGCCATAAACGGATTTTGCTTAAAAGCAGCAAATACACAGGGTTAGGCAATGGGTTAATTTATCAATGTGAAGCTATCAGCAATGCGGTTTTGAAATGCATACACGGTTTCTTAATTTGCCGTCAACATACGCTAGCGGAAAGAAGTACGGACCTAGTGTGTACCATAGCAACTGCGGGGGGGGGGGCTGACATACGTCGAAATTTTTGTTGTTTTTGTTGTTTTCATTGGGGGGAGCAAATATGGCTTCGAACGGGGGGTATGCCCCCTGGATCTACCACCTGATATTTAAATGTTGCAGGGGTCACTGGTGGATCCAAGGAGGCCAACCAGGCCATGCCCCCCACACCCATTAATTTTACAAAAGTGGGTAGTGGCAAACATATCTTTTTTCCGCCCCCAACATTAAGCGCACACTGTTACAACAATTTATCGGTAAAAAATTGCCTTTGCAGCCAGGTCAAAAATCCAACTATTTACAGTGAAAAACTTGCAAAATTTCGCACCGCTTCGCAACGCATGACATGGCTTGTTTAGCTTCTCTTAAATGGTAAATGGTAAAATGAATCCATTAAGTGTCTAGGCAGAGGCTTTCCTTGGCAGTTTTATGCTAGCCCCAGGCCTACCCTTTATAAAAACGTTTAGGTGGCCCGGTGGACATGTAAGCTTGTCTGCCGAGCTTCGAAAAAGGCGACGCGAATGCAATACGCAAACATCGGCACCCGGAAGCTGCTCCAGTGGTGCCCAACTTGCTGGACCAAAGAGCTTATTAATAGTGGGGACCAGGCCAGGATCCCGAGCCATCTCCCCCAAGCTCCTCCAAATGCAGAGGGACCATTTATGCGCGTAAAAGTCGTACTGTCTCTTGCTGCTCTCAAATCATTTACACTGTTACCACACTGGTGGGAATACAAGAAGAGAAAGGGGAGGTGGGGGTGATTTAGGGTCATGGCCCCAAGGCATAAAGTGGCCTGTTATGTCCCCCCAAACGATCACAGCCTCACCAGAAAAGCGATCGTAATAATGTATAAAAGTATTTGCCTCTGCTTCCATTTATTACAAGTTTTATGGAAACAAATATCAGGTCATTATCATAAATGTCAGTAAGAAAATTAAATGCCAATGGTCTGGAACAAAACTAAAAAGTGCACCTCGCTCTTCGTGCAAATTTTTAAATAAAAAAATATGTTTTATGCAGTTAAAAAATCGTGCCGCTTCTCAGCGCTTTTTGGCTTTGCTGCTTCTTTCCTAATTATCATTGGGCAAAACAGATTCGCTTTAACATTTTTACCGCACTATTAAGACGCAGAAATAACATTTTTGTGTGTCCGCACCATACACAATGTGACGCATTGATGAAAATACATATCCAGGGCATAAGACTAAAAATTTCGCGCCGCTCCGCGGCGTAATTCATTTGAGAGTTCCAGGTCTTGTATCTAAAAAAAATATTCCAAGTTGGTATAGCTGATTCAAAATTGTTGTCACTGGTTCAAAAGTTGACAGGGCAATTTGCTATCTCCAGCTCCTAAAAGTTGGTATGGCCCATGCCATACATGTCATACCGGCCCCACCGCCTATATTTCTGGGTATAAGCAGGCAAACCCGCAAAAATTTCGCGCCGCTTGGCGGCGCTAAATAACTTAAGAACCACCCATAGCATAGAAATCCATATACAAATGCTGCAAAGATGTCTATTTTCGTCATTTCAGCCAACTCCCACTTAAAAATTATCGGTGACGCCCCCGCGAGTTGGTTGAGTATAACGTTTTATACTATATGTGTTGTTCCGTTAGCATATAGCTACGGAGTATCGCGTTTTTTGTCTGTTTTTTTTACGAAAAAGTATATTTTAAAACTCAAAATAACAAAATAAGGTGCCGGTCCAAATCCGGGAAAAAATAGGGATACCTTTTGGCCAAAAAAACGTTGAGCCCCCTAAACGATGGCTGGACCTCCAGTGCAGGGGTCCTTATTGGGTCCGCAATGGTGGGGCCCCCTCGTGGTCTGACGGGCCCCCTTGAGGTCGTGCCCCCCCTTACGAAAATCCTGGTTGCGCGCCTGATGACACTCGTACCGTTTAAAAGTCAGCCAAGGTTCGACATTTGCACAGCACATTGTGGCCGACCCAAAAGAGCTAAGGGACTGAATCCAACGCTAAAATAGTTGCACACACTCATTCTTACGTTTCACATATCGATCTGACCTCTAAAGGTCATCAATTGACCCAAGGTTATTTGGGGGCTCAGCCGCCGGTACCTTTGCACAGCACATAACTGGTGTTCAGAAATAATTTCACAAATTCAAAAGCATGTTAAAATGTGACCGAGATGATGCGCTAACATTTGCCGAAAACACCTAGTTGATATCTATCACGGTTTGAGCTTTACACTTCAAAACGTGCAAATTAACGACACTCGTACCTTTTAAAGTCAGCCCAGGTTCGACATTTGCACAGCACATTGTCGCCGACCCAAAAAAGCTACGGAACTAAATTCAACGCTAAAATAATCGCACACACTCGTTCTTACGTTTAAGTGGCCCAAATCCGGGGAGAAATGAGAAATTGGGGGTAGGTAAGGTTCGCCCAAAAGGGTTTGCCCCCCCAAGACGGCCGGCTGGATCCGCCCTTGCATGGAACCGATCTGGCTGGTTTCTTCACCATTTGATCCAGCGTGGTCCAAAATGGCAGAGGTCTAAAAACTGACTTTCTCTCTAACCCCGGATAGAGCAAATTTGGAAGAACTTAAAAAATGAGGAGAAAGAATTAGGGTATACATACATGGCCCATTGACAGTTTGTAACGCCTTGTTTCATGCTTATAAATGCTTGTTTCTAAATGCTTCATCCTTCGTTTAGAACATGTCTCTGGCAAATCGCACAATTTAGTTCGCCCCGACTTACTGCACTTTATGTTTTTACCGTGGTTTCCTGAAGTCAGAGCGAGGAAAGAAGAAAGTGCCTTGTCGTGATGGTCCAGTTAAATTGTCCTTCCGTATGGTGAATTTCGTCCTAATCGGCAGTTATAGTAACCGGCATTTTTTAGAGCCTCGGTCACCCAAGACCCCCTGGACAGGAATTCCCCTCAGTTCACAATAGGACGGCCCGCGTTACCCGCGAGACTAACACGTTTATCTGGACCCGCCGTGTGGTCCGTACCCGTTAATCTGGCTCGGCAACGAAAACACTGGGCGCGAGGGGTCGGCATGCATATTACGACAAGGAATATGGCACACGGTGACACGAGTTTCTAATTTTTAGGAAATATTAAGTACCTATGTTCAAAATGTGTGCCATTGGAAGCAGACTAGGGTAAGTTAAAATGTTTGTAATCTTGACCCTGAGGATCCCATCTCCCCACTGGCGGATCCAGAAAGTGTGATTTTGATAGTTTGGGGGGGGGGGCCAAATCCCAAAAATTATCGCATAATTCTGAAAACTCATCGGATTTCG
>VOPJ01015702.1:0-12153 GCA_014673585.1 Semibalanus balanoides | reverse complement strand
ACGTGCCTGGTGCCTACTCACATGTCATGTTGAGTTGTTGACTATAGAACATATTTGTCGGAATTTCTTTATCACTTCATTTCTCTCATGATTCACTCTAGTTGCTGAACATCTTCAAAAATCGCCAAGATCTGTATGGCATCACAATATTATCGGTATTCGCCAGGGAGGCTCTCGTTACTAGAAACATTGCCCTACATATTACAACGCTAGCATATATCGTTAGCGCTGGCCAATAGAAAACAGACCGTGCGCGCTGATAGCAGGTGCCGAACAGAGCCTCGATACATATTTTACATTGTTCGTATGGTCTTAGGTGCGCCATTCTAGATAACATCTTCTTTACTCTGTTTATAGTGGCGATCGTTTATGGATATAGAAACAAAACAATATACAAAATATAATATAAGTACAAAATCAACTAAAGGGACTCCAGTTCTGAATTTTATCGTATCCAATAATCAGACCGATAGCTTCTTACCGTAATACAAATATATTTCACATTCCAAAAGAGTAGGCACACCATTTAAACACATTTAAATACACATTTTACTCATTACACATTACATACACATTTACACATTTTTAAACACATTTAAACCGTCAATGACTGGGGAGGGCGTTTAACTACCCCTGATAAACTTTAGCAACTAGCTCAAAAAACAATAGTGCAATCAACGTGAAACATCGGATACCTTCTATTGAATTGATGTTGCGTCTTTAGTTCGAAAATGAAGTATGTTGTCGAGCTAAAGCGAATTTAGTGACGTCACTACATAAGAGTTTGACGAAAAATAATCAGCTTAACTTTAACAGACCGTAAAAAGGCCATATTATTGTGTTTTTGATGGTTTGATCAGTTGTTAACTGCTGCTGCTGCTGACTGGTGGTCAGCCGCCGAGTCAGACAGATGCAGAGAGCCAACGCCGTCCGAAACAGCCCGAGTCTGACGTTGGGAAGACTCGGCACGCGTCACAAAAAAGAGCACGCAGAGCGAGGGGCGACTCTCCACTATGCAACGCCCTTTGCATGTTCATGCAATCACAGTGGTGCACAAGTTCTGAAACTCTCTGCCATCCAAGTGCTTACAGGAAATAGTTCACGTTGGATTGTTTTTTCCAAACAAGATTTGGTTAAATTGTGAAATACAAGTTTACAACTTCTTTTCATAGTGTCGAAAATAGCCATGCATCGCGTCGCGCTGATTCAGGACAGAAGGACGTTCATTAGTGATTTTATCAAAACAATATGCATACTCTTTAGTCAGCTGGTCCTTACGTCCCGCGAATGAATCAAATGCTCAGCCAATCAGATTTGAAAGCAGTCGCGCTCCAATCAATCAGATTCGAAGGTAATCGAGAGCTGCAAGCTGATTGGCAAATAAAGCAAAACAAAAAATCGCGCCGCTAGCGGCCCGGATTTTGTTGTGCCCCTGGTGCCCAGGCGCGGTGGTGCCCCTTCACGCAAAGCAAATAATTCCGTGACGCTACGCGGCGCAAATCATTCAGTGTTCTTTGAACCATAGGCATTGGGCAGTGGGCACTACTGCGCCAGTGGACCAGGGGCACCACCGCGCCGGTGTATCAGGGGCACCACCGCGCCGCCTAGTGTGCTTCATGAAGGTCACTGACAACGATGTCCTTCCCTACGTGCAACATGTAAACAAGTCATAGGGCCAGAAGTGAAGCAAGTGCGTCAAAACGCGTGACAACGTCCCTGATTGGCCAATGAAACAATCGCCGACACTTAATTGTTTGTGCCGTCCAAGCGCATCGATGAGCTTCTGATTATATATATATATCTTCTGCCAGTATATATATATATATATATATATATATATAGACATATATATATATATATATATATTTTTTTTTTTTGGGGGGGTGGAAATGATTTTTTCCATGATTATATTGAGCGTAGTGTCAAATACAGCCAGATACAGAACTATACAAAACTCCTATGTTGAAAATAAATTAAGCAGTTTTCACAAATTAAGGGTCGCAACCATTAACTAGGCCACCGTAAAAGCGAATCGGTGAACTGCTAATCTGTTATCTGGTTACCTTTTCATTCAATGGCTATTAGATGTAAATGATTGGCGGGCATATAATCACAACAAGCAGAACGAAAAATATATTTCCACTCCTTACGTAAAACAAAAATACGGGGAAAGCTCACAGTTTGATGAGGACCAAAAGTACTTGCATGTTACCCGGTCGTTTAAAATGTGGAACGCTTGTGGCTTGTGGTGAATATTTCCCTTTGAAATGAATTGAATAATTTATGTTTGAGATAAAATAATCACATAATTGTATTAGACAGAACACATCGCAAATCTGCAATGTGTTTTGTCTTGTGTAGCGATTATATTGAAATATAGATCAAAGTGGAACAGGGAAAACTTTCCGGTAGGTACTAAAAATGTACTAAAAATTACTTGCTGAGTACCGTGAGTGAATGAATTCACCGATCTTTCGTTACTGAAAGCTGCTGGATAGCCGCTTTTACCGGCCATTCCGGGCACTTCAACACATGACCACAAAAGCAGCAGCACATATTTGATCGTTTGAACACCTCAGCTCAGATGGCTTCCACATCACACCTCGCCTCGCCTCGGATCGTGTCATCACCTCAGCTCAGGTCATTGGAACAGCACAGCCAAATGCCGACCGTGATCGTGTCAACACCTCAGCTCAGGTCATTTGAACAGCAAAGCCAAATGCCGACCGTGATCGTGTCAACACCTCAGATCAGGTCATTGGAACAGCTAATCCAAATGCAGTACGACGGTTGGCCCGTGCAGTGACTGAAGTCGAATCAACAGGGCTGACACTCACAGTACCAAATGTGTCAACGGTGAGCCTACATTCCTTTTCTGACGGCCGGATAGGCTTAACTGACAAAGCGATTAGCCATTAACACAGCGCGTCATCACTCCTATCACGGTATCAGTTTGGAAGCCGAAGTGAGACGAATCGGTGGTCGGCAGGATTGACTGCAGTGTGGTCTGCAGATTTGTGCCGTCTGCAGATGGCAGCTGATCCGAGGCGGCAGCGGCTGTGCCTGCCACCGCGCCACACCGCCGCGCTGACGTCTCTCCAGTTACTGGAAGCCGTATGTCTCATCGCCTGTGTGGCTGGCGAGTGGCGGCTGACTCACTGGGACGTCCGGACCAGACAGAGACATAGAGACAGAGACAGAGACAGAGACAGAGACAGAGACAGAGACAGAGACAGAGACATGAGACAGAGACAGAGACGAGACCGAGGACAGAGACAGAGAGACAGAGACAGAGACAGAGACAGAGGACAGAGACAGAGACCCAGAGACAGGAGACAAGACAGAGACAGAGACAGGCAGACACAAAGAAGAACAAGAGACACGCAGAACACACGAGAAACACAGCAGACACATAGACAGGACAGAGACAGAGAGATTACAAGAGACACAGAGGCCACAAGAGAACAGACGGAGAACGGACATGAGACGGGATCAGAGACAGATGACAGAGACAGAGACACGAGACAGAGAGACACGAGAGATAGAGAGGACAGAGAGACAGAGCAGACACGAGAGACACGAGAGACAGAGAGACAGAGAAGACAGAGAGACAGAGAGAGAGAGACAGAGAGACAGAGAGAACAGAGAGACGAGAGACAGAGAAGACGAGAAGACGAGAGCCAGAGAGACATGAGAGACAGAGAACAGCGAGACAGAGAGACAGAGAGACAGAGAGACAGAGAGACAGAGACAGAGACAGAGACAGAGACAGAGTGTCGGCCTACAAACTCAGCTACTGACAACCTGTAGCTGAATGATGACTATGAGACATGAGCCGCTCATGGCAGTTTCCAGTGAGTCGCGAAATGCAATCGGAGACACTGTGTACCCAGCTGCTATCAATTCATCAGACAAATGACGGACAAATAAGCAGACTGGCCGGCGACACGTCCCAGCCTGCAGCCGCCGTAGCCAACACGGAACATTCTGCGGATCAGGACAGCGTCGGCGAACCGACTAAGAAGCATGGAGTTACATCCGCACTTGCCCACAGCCCCACAAATCACACCACATCCACCCAGCCCCACCCACCTCTGCCGCTGCGACCTACGAAGCGCAGGTCGTTGAACTTGGCCACCTGGTTCTTGATGAAGGCCATGTTGTTGCGCAGCTCGCCGCAAGGGTTCTCGTCGTTTCCGACGCGCAGTGTGACGGCGGTGCCGTCGGCCACTTCACCCAGCGCGATCACCTTGAACGCCACCGGCAGCGTCTTGTTGGAGCGCCAGTGGGCCGGCAGGCAGGTGCAGACGAAGCAGGGCGAGCCGGTGCGGACCAGCTCGTGGCCGTGCTCGGTGGCCACCTGATTGTAGGTGCGCTCGCTCAGGTACATCTCGGGCGCGACTCCGCTCATAACTGCGCCACGCTGACGCTCGTGGTAGCCGGCGAACAGCAGGTCCTCTGTCAAATGCATCGGGGGCGCGGCAACAGCGGCCGGTGGCTCGGGCTCGGGCGCTGGCAGCTCAGGCTCGGCAGCGACACTCTGATGACCTGTGGGCGTCACTCGCGGGTAGCGGTTGCTGGCTGCGGACACACCGACACGTGCCGCGGCACCACTATGAATGACGGCTGCGCGCGCCGGCCGGCCGAGCCGCCGCCGCGCCGCCCGAGCCGCTGACTCAGCCTGCCTCGCGCGGCGCGCATGCGCACTGGTGCCGCTCCCGTCCCGATCGTCGTGTGATTTGCATATAATTGACCTATCATCTGGCCGGGCTTTGGTGACGACCGGACCGTCGGGGTATTGATGAGGGCGGGCAGGTTTGTTTGCAACTGGCCATAGTACGCGGGGCGGAGCCGCCGCCACCGCCGCCACCGCCGCCGCCGCCACCGCCGCCGCAGTCACTCCCAGGGAGGACACGGCCTTTGCGGCCAGGCGTCGCGGCGTCTCGCGGCGTCTCTGGTTTGCTCGGTGGTCGTCACCGCAGCGGAACGTGACCACCCGGCCTCAGAATTCCCACCGGGCAGATCGACACAACTGCCGCAAACTTTGATTGGGGCATGGATAACTGTAGGGTACAGGGTTGTGCTCGAATCATGAGTCGTGAGTCAAACTTCACTCAACTAAGTAAGTTTCTTGGCTTCTATTGAACACAACATCCGGACACGCCGCTTCCCTGGCATATGCTGATCTTTTGAGTCACTTTCGGATAACTGCATTAGCCTCACGTCGAGTTCAGCACGACCTACTTTTCACCAGGAAAATTATCAACTCAAAATTAGATTCTTATATCCTTTTATACAGCATTTCACTTCTTGTACCTGCTCGATCGATCCGCACTCGCAGACTGTTTTATGTGCCCCGTCCACGAGTGAACACCGTGAAACGGGGTTTAATCTGCAGGGTACCACATCTAGTCAACTCCTTTTTAAGCAGCGTTCCAGAGGCAGACGTTTTTGCAGACGTTTCTGGTACTTTTAAAGCCCCGTGTATTAACTACGTTGCATTCTCTTTAGCACTCTTTAGCCTACGGTTTTTTTACGAGCGCTGCTTTACCTTTACATTTGCATCATATTTTGTTTGTTTTTATATAGTATTATATATATATATTTTTATTTTATTCTTTCGTCGTTATTGGCATCATTTTTATTTTATTGTTGTATGTATTTATAGGCGCGTTTTGCGAAGTATATCTCATATTTCTTATATTTATATTGTAGCTGTACCTACTGTCTACTGTCTAATGTCCCGTGTCCTTTTTGACTTCACCTGTTAGTGGGGGTGACCCTGTTGGTGATCGCTTGAAGAAAAAAAAAACAGTCCTAAAACTACTGGGACCGGGTATACAAAACCGGTAACTAACTAAACGCTGAACTTTACTACAGTAATTTGGCTGAGTCAGAGTCAAGGGTATCGATTTATATACCTTTGGGGGGCCCTCAGCCCCCTAATGTTGAGTTCCCCCCAATGGTACCATATGGTACCATCACCCCCAATGTTTTTGGCCGCAGGCGGATCCAAGAGGGAGCAGAACGGCCAAGCCTCCCACACCGCCCGAAATCGGCAGACGATTTGACACGTTTCCTATTTCAAAAGAGAATCTAAGCAGCTTTTACTTTGAAATATTTGTTTTATAAATCACCTCCTCATGTATAAAGAGGCGAAATGCGGTGAATATAGTATACATGTGTGATGTGTGCTACTTTTTGGGGATTTGCTCCCCAAACCAACTTGTTTTCCCTTCTGGACCTACCCTTGTCTCTTGCCTCAGACTTGCCTTAGACCTGAAACATACAGGTTTAATTTCCAGTGAGTCATGTCTAAACCAAGCTTTTTATTGTTTTAGTTCTACGAACCGTAGACTACGTAATGCCACCTTCGTCACGTCGCACGAATAAACCGGGGAGAATATCGGCGAAGAAATGCTTCTTTCCCATGTGAATATATATATATATATATATATATATATATATAACTTTGGCATATGTCACGATCAAGGTCTGCAGGTTGCAAAACGTTACTATGCGCAAAACAAATATACAGAAGCCATGCGACAGAAGCCATGAGCCATGTTCAATGATTATCATTTACACGTATTATTCGTTCGTGATAGTAATTTTACCACCTGGCCTAATTTCAGTGATGTTAAAACTCGTGTCATAGTGACTATAGTCAAATTATTTTAACTTGAAAGATGAGTAACTGGACCTTTCCAAAAATAGCACTTGCTAAACGTAAGTTATTACTACAATTACTGGAGCGTTCTTGAGTGGCGCACACTGTTGCAACAGTTAGTGAATTATGGTAATCATATGAATAGAGGAGAGTAGGGTAAGGTAGCGGCTAGGGTAAGGTAAGACACAAGGTAAGACGGACACCCTCTTTGTAGCACAAACGACACAAGGTAAGACGGACACCCTCTTTGTAGCACAAACGACACAAGTTAAGACGGACACCCTCTTTTGTAGCAACAAACGGACACAAGGTAAAGACGGACACCCTCTTTGTAGCACAAACGACAACATAGGTAAGACGGACACCTCTTTGAGCACAAACGACACAAGGTTAAACGGACACCCTCTGTAGCCACAAACGACACAGGTAAGACGGACACCCTCTTTCGTAGCACAAACGGACACAAGGTAAGACGGACACCCTCTTTGTAGCACAATAACGACACAAGGTAAGACGGGAACACCTCTTTGTAGCGCAAACGACACAAGGTAAACCGACACCCTCTTTGTAGCAACAAACGACACAAGGTAAGACGGACACCCTCTTTGTAAGCACAAACGAACACAAGGTAAGACGGACACCCTCTTTGTTAGGCACAAACGACACAAGGTAAGGACGGACACCTCTTTGTTAGCACAAACGACACAAGGTTAAAGACGGACACCCTCTTTGTAGCACAAACGACACAGGTAACGACGGACACCCTCTTTGTAAGCACAACGACACAAGGTAAGACGGACACCCTCTTTGTAGCACAAACGACACAAGGTAAGACGGACACCCTCTTTGTAGCGCAAACGACACAAGGTAAGACGGACACCCTCTTTGTAGCACAAACGACACAAGGTAAGACGGACACAATCTTTGTAGCACAAGCGCTCTAACGTCACGAGTGCAAAAAATGTGTATCATATTTTCTTTTTTCGGCCCCTCGGCACAAGCAGTCAGGCAAGCTTTCTCCCCGTAGTTAACTTATAATGACATTTTTTTGAAGATATCCGTCGGTTGGAACTATTTCTATTACTTCTATTCTGTTAACCATTGTGTACTCGCACTTGTAAAGGCTTGACTTAAACTGCGGTAATTGCTTACGCCTTTAGTGTTGATTTGCAATGCTGGGCGAATCTTGATTCGATATGCCGTCCGATAAAATTGTCTGAATCGTTTGTGTCGAACGTGGGTCATACGAGACAGGTCATCATTAATGCTGCGAGTGGCTGTCGCACCCCACGGCTCACTTTTGGAGCCCCAGTCCCCATAAAACATGTATCGACAGTCGACACAATGCTAACAGGCAATGGCCAGGCACCCAGTAGCCACATTGTGTTACTTTTTACTACGGGTCACTTCAGGTCAGGTCACTAGGTCGGATCACATGAACCAACCTTCAAAAAGACCTAAGGTAAGGTCAATTTATTGACCTTTCCATTATAAGTCAACGGAAAAATGTATAAATGTTTCCTATTCAGAAAACATGCATTAAATCAAGTCAATTCATTCAGTAGGTATTAACCCTCGCCCTGGTTGGGGGTTATTTTGACCCCCTGTGGTGTTTCGAGAATAGCTGAAAACGGGGCATAGATTGCCCACACTTGTTCCAATATTTGAGCTCAGTTCATATCAGGTCAGGTTACCAGCTGACGTCAAGTGACATTACATTCCAAAATGTTTGCGATCGTGCCAAAGCCACAGTATTTTTCTGAAAGATTTGAAACTTGCAGAATTTCATAAAGTTATAAATACCTATAATTCGTGTCACGGAATTTTTGCATCGGCGACCTAAGGTCAGATCAATTTCCTGACCTCCCCATTACAGGTGAACGGAAAAATATACAAAAGCTTTCTATTCAGAAAATATGCATTGGATCAGGCTAATTCTTTACAAATAATGTCATTTTAGCTCACTCCTGATGGACCAGGTGCAATTGTGAACACTGGCGGATCCAGANGGCGGCAATACTGGCTGTCGGCGGCTCTGGGCTGAGGTGTGGAACCCAGCGGCGATCTGGCGGTCGGCGGCTCGGCTGAGGAGTGGACCCAGCGGGCACCTGGCCGGGTTCGGCGGCTTGCTGAGGTGTGGACCCCAGCGGCACTGGCGTGTCGGCGGCTCTGGCTGAGGAGTGGACCCAGCGGCACCTGGCGGTTCGGTAACTCTGGCTGACGAGTGTAGACCCAGCGGCACCTGGCGGTTCGGCAAGCTCTGGCTGAGGTGTGGACCCTGCGGTACCTGGCTGGTCAGCGGCTCCCCTGAGGTGTTGGACCCAGCGGCACCTGGCGGTCGGTAACGGCTCCCCTGAGGTGTGGACCCTGCGGCACCTGGCTGTCGGCGGCTCTGGCTGAGGTGTGGACCCAGCGGCACCTGGCGGTCGGCGGCTCTGGCTGAGGTGTGGACTCCTAGCGGCAACCTGTGGCCTGTCGGGCGGCTGACCCCTGAGGAGTGGCCCTAGCGGCTCCTGGCGGTCCGGGGCTCCCCGAGGTGTTGACCCAGGCGGCACCTGGCGGTCGGTACTCTCTGAGGTGGGTGCGCCTGCGCCACCTGGCGTAGGCGGCTTTCTGGCTTAGAGTGGACCCCAAGCGCACCTGCGTCGCGGCTCTGGCTTGAGGAGTGGACCCCGGCACCTGGGTTCGGCGGCTCCCCCTGAAGTGTAGCGATAGTGTAACACTAAGAATGTCGTTCCGACACAAAAAGGTTAACCTCTCATAGAAGTCATCCAGGGAACTCCCTACCGGCTGTTTGTAGGATTTGCAATTGTTGGTTGTATTATCCATTCACGGAAAGTTGTTTGAACACATGTGAGAGTTGTCAGTTAAATTACGAAGTTGTTATTTGTACCTGTATATATTTATATTGCTTTAGGATAGTGTAATATAATTATGGATCAATAGCGACTTGATGATCCCTGAATTTGTTTCTGGTTCTGTTTTCTGAGCGTCCCTTTAGCTGTAGAAAGTATGCGCTAATTGTGAAACTGCAGCGTTAATCAGCTGCATTCACTGTGTTATTATTCAGTTGAGTTGTTTCGCTTCAATTGCTTGCTTAGTTTAACATGTAGGTCCTATATGAGTCGTTAACACGCTTGAGGTACTAAGGTAGGGGTCGGTCTCGGCCTGAAGGTTGATAAACAGCATCCAGCTGTTCATGTTTAACTGCTGTGATCTTGATGTGGGACGCGGTATGTGATTGTGGTGTTAAATAGTTTTAGCACGTGTATTTGCCCTGTGAATATAGATCAATTGAACATGCAGTGCAGTACGGTATGATAGGTTGTGTACGACGGACGTTTGATTATGACGGTGTATAAAGTACACCCTTGTGCATGAAGTCAATGCTAATCCTGTGGATTTGTATTTATGTAGATACCTCTATTTTCTTCGCTTATAGACTTGTAATGGATTAATGCAACTCAATGGCAATGTGGCCAGTGTTATGCAACTATCAAAGGTATTATTTAACGTGCTGTTATGGCGCTTTCAGCCCGGTGGCCAAGAAACTGACAGATGCAAGTATTTCTCGCCGGAACTCTGTGTGACGCTATACAGCTGGCTTGTTTTTACTATGTTTATTTGCAACACTGCAATTGTCAAGGTCTTGTTGTGTTCGGTTTTGCAATTGTAGCGATGTTCTTTTATAAAGTGTTTCATAAATTATGCTTAGGATGTTGAAAATGTTTCGTCGCTCTTTGCCGGGCGTTGGTTAGTGATGCGGCGAATTTGTGAGGTGCAGTATAATCGATTGTGACTTTCCTGAATGTGTTTTTTTAGAATTGTGGTCAGGAGTCGGGAAAAAGATCATACACTGGCTATCACACTGGATCATACACTGATCGAATATTCAGCAAAAACACGCCACGCTAGCGGGGGTATATTCAACCCTCCACGTTGTCTTACGAACTTACAGCCGCAGCGAGACGCGCAAGGCGGTAGTACCATCTATATTCTCAATTTAAATTAAGAAAACATCTATTGGCCTATGCGAAATTCCGCTCACCAAAGGTCACGATGGACATTATCATGTGAAGGTCATGGTCCCAGGTCCAACATGTGCTCTCATCCTCAAAATGGTATCCCGGGATCCGATATCAATTGGATCTAGATCTGGGATCCTATGGGAACATAGATCCACCCTCTCAGTTTTGCCGAGAGATCCTATGGGATCATAGATCGACACACTAAGTTTTGTGCGTGGATCCAGTCGGATCACAGATCAAGCATTGTATTCAAGCCGAGAGATCCACTGGATCACAGATCCAGATCTACGAATAACCCGCGAGATCCAGGCAGATCTAGCTTTGGTTAATCAGTGGCAGCTGCCAGCTAACCAAGCAAAACATTCAAATCAATATCAAAGGAAAGTTAAGGCCTGGCATTATTAGTTGTAAAGTGCATTATCCCTTGGTTTGGTTAGGTTTAAGTTATTGGCTAGATAAGACATGTCTATTTCAGTGCCTACATCCAGGTTCTGTGGGTCAGGTTATGGTCCAAGGAGGCATTGTCTCGTCTGGCTAGGAAGTTATCCAAATTGACCTTTAGGCTTTAACATGTTGTTTCAGCAGACACAATTTCCTTCGGTAATATAATTGAAATCATGTCTTTGACAGCATTCGATAAAAGCTAACGAGCATCTAGCAGCAAAGCATCGAGCAGCAAATCAACGAGCATAAATATTATGAAAAATCATAGCACACATAGCAATATTATGAAAAATCATAGCATGTTCAGACATTCATGATCAAAACTGTCAACACAAGGCTCCAATTTCGAATGCAATTTTGTGAGCTTTAATCTTAAATTGTATCCAAACACACAATTTATGGTAGCAGGCACTAGGCACTAGGCAGTATCAAAAAAATTAAATCAACCAAAATGTAACACCTCGGCTCAAAATCAAATATTCGTAAAAATGAAACCAGTTAACATCGAAGACTTCTAAGTCGCGATCGCGGCACTTTCTATTTCTGTCTACTCAAATGACGCTGGCAAGAAGTCAAAGTCATACTTTCCACATCTGAACCAAGGCCTTTTCTAGTCCTATTACGTCATGTCATTTGGCCAATGGAAGTGCAGAAGCAAATTGTGAATTACTCTGCTGTACGACATATCGTCTAATTATTATCAATAAAAACTAACAACCATAGCAGACCATCCTACCAAAAGTGAACAATAATTAATAAATGGGAGTTTAAGGCACTAGATAATGAGAACGCAGGTGTAATTTATCATCGAACGACATAAACTACTGATTCTTTGGACTTTGCACCTATGACGTTTGCAATACTCTACTTCACAAAAACAATCTCAGATCCCAACTCAAGTCCTATCTCAATCTTTGTCCCTTTCACAGTGATATCTGATGGACCTAGCGTATAACCTGACGTCACGGGCACACAACCACTTAGGAAGGTCTTTAAATATGCTGACACTCC
>VOPJ01015701.1:0-15479 GCA_014673585.1 Semibalanus balanoides | reverse complement strand
AAGTGAGCGCGATCGAACACTTCTTATCACTTTAATCCATACAAGTACGTCTGAGTTTTGTGAAACTGAAGGTGATTGCAATTACAGCAGATGACGGATGAACAAAAGGAATAAATAATAATGTGATCAGTTCGTCCACCAACTCAACAGTCCGCTATGAAAAGGATATCAGTGAACGCACAAACAATAAATGACGAAAAACCACAGCAAAATGACTGAACCTGAGCAACTCTATCTATTGGGAACTCTAGATGCTTGTTTGCCCACGGCCTGCCCATCTAAAACCCATATGGAGCCCACCAGGGTATGCCCACAGCCTTCCCATGTTGCGTTTGCCCACGTTGCCCATCTTAAATCCATATAGGGCCCATCTAGGTATGCCCATGTCCTTCCCATGCCACATGTCACAATCTCGCCCATCCAAACCCATATGGGGCCCATATTTAGCCCATGATCATTCCCATGTCCTCCCATGCCCATGCTGCGCCCACGTCGCCCATTTAAAGCCCATATGGTACCCACTTATGTGTGTTATGTGGGCTAGGATTGATACAATATGTTATACCATTGCTTTTCATTTTTCACCATATATCTATATTGGAAGGTTATCATTTGACCTGACATCAGGTCATCAAATATTTAGATATCACCCTGAAACTTTCAAAACATATTAATTCGCATGTTTTCTCTTACATATATTCCGTTTTTTGAAACATCATACAAAATTGTATTATTTTGTGAAAAAATACGTTAAAAAAATGATTTCAAATGCCAAATTTTGAAATTTCGAGATTGCCATCTGAAAGACCAACCAATTCATTACCGATGTCTGTTTTCGCTGACACTTCTCTTCAACACACAACTCTCCACGAATGCTTGCCATTCACATATTTTTTGTCAAAACCGCCGAACACTCCCCCTAAAACTGTCTTGGACCCCCTCCTAATGATTTAATTTTGGGAAAAAGTACACCATGCGATGCGCAATGAAATGATAGGAAGAGTCAGCAAGTTTGAAGATTGCGGGTTGAGTAACGAATGAACTGTACGCGAAAACCTCAACATGAGCTATCCATTCAATGACGAATGAGGAGGTTGACAAGCAGGTGGAAGTGATCGAGAGCAGTGGTGAGCAGTGGAGAGCGGCATCGCTCAGGCTCAAGCAGTCCGACATGCAGGTCAGCATCGGTACTTATCAGGCGGCCGCAAGAGGGATGAGCCAGCCGACAGTGAAGGTGAGAGACAGAGATGTTTCCGTTGCGGAATGAAAAATCATGCTCCCGACAACTGCTTCAGTCAAGGCAGGAAATGATTCAACTGTGGAAAAGTTGGCCATTTACAAAAGATGTGTCGACAGCCGCGACAACATGCTAACCACTCACATGCTTATGTGGTATCTGAGGTGGAGGATCATATCTTTAGATTGGCATCCAAATCCCCTGGCGGAAGATTTCCAGTACAGGTACAGTACAGGTGGCGCCACCTGTAATGTCCTGGTAGATTCAGGGGCCACTTGCAATGTGATGGGTGCTGACACGTTCAGGGCAAACTTCAAGGGTGTCAAGCTTGAGCTGGGCTGCATTAACTGGAATGCTTCCCGCGAACCGATGCGTGTTCTCGGCAAGTTTGAAGCCAGAGTGTCGCATGACGACAGCAGTACCGATGCATTTTTTTATATATGTTATATGTCATCCCCGGCTCGCAGGCGTGTTTCTTGTGGGAAAGGAGACATCAGAGAGACTGGACCTTCTCCGTGTGGGCCCGAAGGTGAGAACTGTGTCCTCTGACATGTGCCCTGTCGAGCGACGTCCGGATTTGTTCAAGGGTCTTGGAAAGCTGAAGGATTTTCAGCTGCAGCTGGCTATCGACAAGGAAGTGAGGCCGGTTGCACAGAAGCTGAGGAGGAAATCCCGTTCTCATTCAGCCGCAGTGGAGGCGAAGCTGGAAGAACTTCTCGAGCAAGACATCATTGAAAAGGTGACTGGCCCCACCCTTTGGGTGTCCCCTATTGTGTATGTTCCCAAGAAGGACAACCAGATCAGACTGTGTGTCGATATGCGCCAGGCCAACAAGGCAATCATTCGCGAAAGGCATCCCATGCCCACGATCGACGATTTGCTTCATGAGATGAACGGTGCTGCCATCTTCTCGAAACTGGATCTGTCCCGATCGTTTCACCAGATCGAGTTAGACCAGGGTTCACGGAAGATCACTACATTCGTCATTCACAAAGGTCTATATCGATATAAAAGGCTGTTTTTTTCGGGGTCTCGTGCGCAACAGAAATTCACCAACGCATCATACAACAGGTCATCGGAGGCTGTGAAGGTGCGAGGAACATTGCCGACGACATCATCATCTATGGCGTCACCGTGGAGGAGCACAGCCGGCGGCTCGACGCTGTTCTGCAGTGCCTGTGGGAGGCGGGACTGCGACTGAACAGGGACAAGTGTCGATTCGCGCTGCCGGAGCTGACCTTCATAGGGGAATTGACTCAACAAGCATGGCATCTCTGCCACCGACGAGAAGGTCAGAGCTGTCCTAGAACGCCAGGAGCATCGTGTATGGCGTCTAGGTGCTGATCTTTCTGGGGCTGCTCTAAACTTTGATAGGACAGGTTCTTGCCCTGACATTGTCACGGTTTCAGCTCCGCTCAGAGACGAGAACTGACTAAATCGAAGATGCCATGTAGCGTGGACGCAGTAAGAATCGGGTGCGTTTTGAAGCAGCTTGAAGAGACGCGATCGCCCAGCCACAAGCCACACTGGCGTACTTCTGGCTCATCGTCTGAAACAGGTTGGTGGTTGACGCCTCAACCGGGGGCTGGGAGCGGTTCTGCTTCAGCGTCGAAATGGTGTGTTTAGGCCTGTTGAATTCGCCAGTCGCCAGCAAGAGTCTGACAGATGTTGAGCGACGTTATTCCCAAACTGAACGTGAGGCGCTCGCAGTCGTTTGGGGATGAGAGCGTTTTCATCTCTATCTCTATGGGATTCAGTTTGATCTGGTCACTGATCACAAACCTCTGGAGGCAATCTATTCTCCAACGACGAAGCCACCAGCTAGAATTGAAAGATGGGTTCTGCGCCTTCAGCCTTACAAATTTCAAGTGACTCATATTCCAGAAAGAGAAAACATCGCTGATTCTTTTAGCAGGTTGACACAAGAGCCAGTGGTGACGGCAGGAGATGGCGATGGCGGTGAGGACTTCATACGTTTCGTCGCTGGGCATGCTGTTCCTGCAACTCTGACACAGCAGGACATTCAGCGAGCCACGTCCCGAGATGGTGAGCTTCAGGCCGTCATTGGCTGTTTGGCGGTCAGTGATTGTGGCGTCGGTGTCGAGGGTACAAACAGATTCGCTCATAAATGCTGTTAGTTATGACTGGTATACTTATGCAGACAGGATAATCGTTGTCCAGCTTCTTCTTCGTGCACACATTATTGATACTTGCGCATGAGGGTCATCAAGGCATCGTTTTTTTCAGAACCAAAGCAAGGAAGCGGAAACCTTTACGAAAGCTAAAAAGTTTATATGGTCGGTCATTCGCGCGGCATTCATGATGACGCGGAAAGACGCGAGTAAAATCGTGTCATGCATGTCAAGTTGTGTCGCCAGGCAACTCACCGGAGCCCGTCATCACCGGCCACCTGCCGAACGGACCCTGGGAGGATCTACAGCTGGACCTGTGCGTACCCTTCCCGAGTGGTGAGCATCTGTTGGTCATCCGGTACAAATTCTCCAGGTGGGTGGAAGTAGAGCTGCTCGAACTCACAACTACAGAGCATATCATGCAGCGCATGGATAACATTTTCGCGTGTCATGGCTTCCCGTTGAGTATAACTACCGATAACGTTAGAAATTTGACGTCACACGAGTTTCAGGAGTACTGTAAAATGAGAGGCATCCGTCATCAGCCAGTCACCCCTCTGTGGCCACAGGCGAACGGTGGAGTGGAACGTCAGAACCGGACTCTTCTCAAGGTGATCCGGGCAGCTGTGGTGGAGAGGAAGGACTGGCGATCGGCGCTGACAACGCTCCTGATGGCGTACCGCAGCACGCCGCACCCCGCCACGGCCGTTAGCCCCGCTGAACTAATGTTCGGCAGGACCATCCGCACCAAGATGCCGGAGGCTGCCAGGAAGCACCCGTATCACACCCATCAACAGGTGCGGGACAATGACTTTCGGTACAAAGCGAAAGCCAAAATGCACGCTGATCGCCGCCGATGTGTGAAACGACTGAGTTTAACGTCAGTGATCTGGTGCTGGTGAAAGTTTCGAACAAGTCGTCAAAGCTTTGTGTTTTTTTCCCAATCTATATGTAGTGACTGAACTGCGCGGAACTCAAGTTTGTGTCCGCCATGGTGACGGAAAAGTGTTCCGTCGCAATAAGTCGTGCATCAAACTGTTTACGCCATGTGAAGCTGATTATTTTGTTAAACCCACCACTGCCGATGTGGACCCAAACTGCCGCGTTAGATGTGGGTCCCAACTGAAGCGTTTAGGACATGTGGCGTCCAACTGCTACACGCGATGACACTTCTGTCAGCGAACTGCGGCATGCCGTCGCATTGTGAGAAAGCCCACAGCGCTTGTTGGGGCAGCCTGTTGAGCATTAGTCTTCGATGTACATATGCGTTACTGCGCAGGTTCTGATATGCATCTGCACACTATGTATATTTTTGTGGATGCAATACTTTTGCGTGGAAAGGAAATGTATGTTTTATTCGGTGTTAAATTTAATATAAGCATTAGCGTTATCTGTTTAACAACATGGGGAGGGAATGTTGTGTTCGGACCACACAGTTGTGTGGATCCGCACTGAGACGGCCCGGCGTATTGGGACGCTCGATACTTGTATGAATCCGGACCGACCGCTGTCAGTGACCTGACCGACCCGCAGTGCCTCTGGCGGCAGCGGTGAACATGTGTGGTGTGGCAGCGGGGCGGGCGGCTGTTGCCAATACAGACCAGACCAAGACGGGTGTGTCGGTGGAGCGCAGCGAGGTGCAGAACAACAGGATGAGGACATAACAATAGCGATTGCAAAAACAATAGAAATCGCGATTCCAATTTTGATTGCGATCACAAGCGCTAAGCACTGATTTTGGTAACGTCATCAAACTAAGCTGTCAAATGGTTCTGGATCGGCTTGAGCGTCCGGCGAACGGCGACCAGACGGCGACGCCACCACCACCAGATTCACTGAAATATCAACAAATCAAATTTTATTAAATCAAATGACTGAAAGGACTGAAAAGATGACTGAAATTACTGATTTGATAAATTCAGATATGTTTTCCTCAAAAGTATTTTTCACCTTTAAATGTTTATTTTGTCAGTGGCATGCTGTGGAATGCAGATGAAAAGGCTTTGCAAAATATTTGTCTCAAAATTGGGAGGCGGCGCCCCCGCTAAAAAAAATGGTCGAGTGGCCAGCTGGGGGAAACTGCCCCCCACGGTTCCTGCGTCCTTATGATCTGTTTCTTTAGCGGAAACGTAAGGAAAACTACAACTGTCGCCTCAAATATCGACCTTGCGGCCACTGCGCCCATGGCTGCTGATTTGAAAGATGTGTATTCGATTTACCATTGCTGTACTATTGGTTCCAAAAATAAAAGCGTCCGCCTGGTTGGCCGGCGCCACAACAGTTAAAGGGCAATATACCGCCTTGGAAAAAGTATGCTGCGATTGATGTAGCATAAATGCCAGGTGAGTGAGCATCTCATCTCCATCATTTTTAATCATTTTCCCAAGGCGTTATACTCCCTTAAACTGCTGTCCCGGCCAACCCAGCGGGACGCTTATTTTGGAACCAATAGTACCTCTAATATACAGATCATCAGAAACTGCATGTCATTCTATAAAAAAATACCGTGTATTGAGAAGGGGAGACTGGGGCACGTTGTGTCACTTTTTTGTTAATTGGCCCTCACGGGAACACTTTTAAGAGATGGTGATTGATACTTTCCTATACTGTTACACACATAAATAGCTCCAAATTAGTTTGCGAGGTTCAAGTGGTATCTCAGCTTTGTTTCGACACCAGTGTCGATAATGTGGCGATGGCTCATCCGACAGAACCTGCCCCATATACGGTGAACGTTCTGTCACCTATGGGGGCACATTCTGTCACCGATGGGGCAATTCCTGTTATCACCGAACGGTCATCTCTGGCGTCTCTGCAGGGGGAGGGAGAGAGAGTTGCATTCATCGCCATCATCAATAGTGTAGAAAATGACGGCCATATACGATCCCAACACTAAATTTTATTTTTTATTGGTTATCCTTGCACGAATCAGAGCATATTTTAACATGTTAACTGGGGGTGGGGGATTACAACCGCAATGCCTTGAAAGCCCTCCCCCCCAGTGGACGCAGAAATCCACCGCAGTCAACGGTAAGAAACACGCGCTGAGCTGTCTCCACGGGCCCAGTGATGGAATCTTTTGCAATGAGGCCTCGACGACCCCCCCCTCTGTTAAATGACTCTGCGCTGACGACCCGACGCCATCCCTCGGGTCAACAACTTTTTGCTTTAAAAAAACGTAACTAAACTATTGCTCTCCAAACTCGAAGCTTAGGTCCGCCAGAAGAAATCACCTCAGAGAAAATTATTTAAAAAGGCTTTCAGGCACGAACAATGCTGACACTGCATCGCTACACCACTCCGATTCGTTCTCTACGTCTTATTCAAGTTGGGCCCGTACCATATTTGTAAAACAACAGTCATTCATTTGTATGGTCGTTTATAAGCGATTGAGGGACTAAGAATCATGCTGTTACAGATTCAGTGCACAGACCTGTCGCAGGAGTCTGCTCTCTCTCTATAATCTAGATCGCGCGAGTGAGGTGATACAACCTGCCCCATTCGACATTTGGTCACACTTTTTTTTACGTGTAAAAGAGCGTTGGGAGTAATGGTGGCGAAAATAACGCTCAGCACAATATTCTGGACATTCGTGTTACCCAATGACAGCATTAAAATACACTATACAGTTCTCTGAATAGCCACAAACAAAGTTTTTGTTCACTTTGAAAAGTTCAGATTTCTGTTGAAAAACATACTTTTTGCATTTGAACCAATCCGGTTGCAGGCATGTTGTTGTTTTGATAGTACCGGACGGACCATCGCAAGCACAAAGGGACATATGTTACGAAACAACAATATACTTGCGGTGGAAAGTTCTCGAGAAAACCCCACTGACATACTGTGACAAAACGTGCCCCGTTTTCCCCTACTCTGGCACAATATCAAAGGTAGCCAAATAGCCGAGCTGCAAGCCTTTGTCGGCCCGCATCTATGAACAATGAACATGGCTATGTTTGAAAATTGTTAACAGTCAGTCTTTACATTTTTTTTGAAATTATAACCCAGCACATTCTTTATCAATGCAAAGTAAATGCAGCTTCGCCTGGTTGTTACTAAATTTGTAAATTTTATTGATTTGTATTTTTATATTTTAAAAGAAGAAGCAATATTTGCATTGTGCAACCCTATTGACTTCTCCGCACATTTAAAATCAAATAAATTCATTTTTATGAGTGTGAGGATGGATGGCATGGCCATACTGATTCATGAGTAAGAAATAATGATCTGACACATGTCATAAATATGTATTATTTGAAAAATATACTCCTTATATATTATATTAGGAGTATATTTTTTAAATAATAAATATTTTTGACATGTGTAAGATCATTATTTCTTACATATAAATAAATAAATTAATGTCAAATTATTTAATTTATACTGGGTACAGTACCCACTGGGTACTGTACTCAGTATAAATTAAGTAATTTAACATTAATTTACTACCCAGTAAATTTTGGGCATTTGAATTTTACTGTGTACAGTGTACCCAGTGCTCGTTACGCCCATGCATGTGAGTTTGAACTGATCAGCCAAAGGCTGTGAATCGACGCCAAAAGCTGTGGCTGTAGTACGAACGCAAACACTTTTGGAGTAGGGGTCACGTGACCTGCCCTGGTAATCAGACCCTAGCTAAGCAAAGGTCACGAATTGCACACAATGTGGTCAACTTGTGCCCGAACATCTGTGCTAAAACGTTGGCGCTGCGCTCCTCTGTTCTCCCCTTTCCTCGAAAAGCCTAAGGTAAAGGGCGTCGTAGCGCCCCCTTCACATCCCCTCCGGCCCGGCGTTGTTTCAGTGCGATAGCGCCCCCTTCACATCCCCTCCGGCCCGGCGTTGTTTCAGTTCGATAGCGCCCCCTTCACATCCCCTCCGGCCCGGCGTTGTTTCAGTGCGATATCCGTAATCAGTTATGACCCTGCCTCTGCGACTGGCACCGCTGCCAAACTGTTTGTTGCCAGGGTCGTCTGGTTGTCATGACAGTCAGCCATTCATTCGTCGGTTCAAGGAGGTAGTTTGTAAACCACTATCTACCCGCCTAGACACCTCCCTTGCCACGCGCCCACCAGGTTCAGTATATAACAGATCGGTGGTTCGCGTCCCGACAGTTCGCTCCGCTCAGACTGAACGGCTAGAGGTGAGTTCATGCACAGAGTTATTTTAGGCTCCAGGATGTTTCATAAGTAATGTTTATTGTAAAATCGAAAGCACGGAAAGTAAAACTAGGCGTAGCACGTAGACATTTACCAATATTGTAAGGAGCTATTGGGGGACAATCAAGAGCTGAGGGGTAAAGATGTTAGGCGCCCTTGCGCCCAGCATCAAAATTGGACATATTGCATATAGCAGTAGGCGTAAATGATTACAAAATCAAATATTTGGGAGAGGTTGGAGTTAAATCAAAAGTCTTTGCTATATCGTATATTCAGCACATGATGTGTGGCTAGAATAACGTATGTGAAATGTTTGTCCTAATAATCGTAACTAACGAGGCTGAAGTTCGACCTCCATCCATCTGGAGCCTTGCATAAAGCTCCGCAGGCAATGCTCTGTCGTCTTGTTTGACTGTCCTGACGCCTGGCGGCCTGAAGCCTTGTCAGTCACCAAGTCACCGATAGCGTTTTCAACGAAGGATTTATTTGTACCCGGTAGTACCCGGTAGTACCCGGTAGTACCCGGTAGTACCCGTTAGTACCGGTTAGTACCTTTAGTACCGGTAGTACCCGGTAGTACCCGTAGTAGCGGTAAGTACCCCGGTAGTACCGTAGTACCCGTAGTACCCGGTAATATTTCGTGCGTTTTGGGTAATTGAGTTCAGGAACACGGCTTTTCCCAGATATTTTTGGTATCAATTGAAACCTTATGAATTCATGTACAATTATTTGCTCTTACAATGCAAAATTTACCTTTTAGTTTTTTTGTATAATCAAATTCATGAACAAAATTACCAGATACTACCGGGTACAACCTGCCCGATAGTACCCGGTAGTACCTGGTAATATGTGTTCATGAATTGGATTATGCAAAGAAAACTAACGGAAAATTTTGCATTGTAAGAGCAGATAATTGTACATGAATTCATACAGTTTCAATTGATACCAAAACTATCTTGGATAAGCCATGTTCCCAGACTCAATTACCCTAAGCGCACGGAATATTACTGGGTAATACCGGGTACTACTGGGTACTACTGGGTACTACCGGGTACAAGTAAATCCTTTGTGAAAACGGCAATTATAGGCCATATTGACTTCATTATCCGTGACTCTTGCGAAGCTCTATTAAACTTGTACATATCCACTGAAAGCTGTACTTCAGGAGCCTGGGACTGGCTGACATTGTTCGTTATGGTTTGGGTACACCCATGGGCATGGACTCCGCCACCGGGGGGACGGGGGGACGTGTCCCCCCAACATTTTCGGATTTTAACATTGGGCGTATGGGTATTACATGGAAAGAATGGACTTCAGAATACCTCCGTCCCCCAAAACTTTCGGGAGGTGGCGTTGCCATTGCCCATGGGTGCCCACTCAATTCTTCCGATTGTCTGGGTTTGGTATCCATTTTTTGCCTTTGCATGGGTACTGTCCGGACATTGCATGGGTATGACAACTATTGAGTTAAGTCGCTTTTTTAAATTAGCATTCAGATGTTTAACCATGTCATATTATGTTATGTTATGTTGCATATGTATGTTAATAAATGATATAGGACACTTAAACAATCAACTTTGGCAATTAATTAGATGATATATATATATTTTTTTTTTGGGGGGGGGGGCAGTGTTTGAGTTATTGTCCCGCGAGTTTCCACGTTTCATTATTAAGTAATAAGTATCTCTCTTGTTCGTTTGGTGATTTATATCCACTGAAGAAGGCCCATGCCTGAAAATATATGTTGGATTTCAGTTTAATATTTATACATAATATGAGCATGAGGTTAATTTTGTAAATACTTATTTTAAAGTAACAGCTGTGTAAGATTCAAAAACTTACCAAATCATGTCCGATCGAACGTCTGATCCCATATGAAATTGGACCGAAAAGTGTTCATTGAGTCCAAACCATAGCAACACACAGATGGATGATATTATTTCTCGTTTGTATAGTACAAGGTGCGGCACAAAAATGTACCTGTTTCTAAAGTCGTATAACTCTGGTAATAGTGTAGATAGGGAGATGTTTATGCACGATTATAATCGCAATTGATGAAAATTTATGTTCCAAAAATTCTGGTCCAGTATCTGTCTTTGATGCAGAGCACCGTCAACTCAAAGTTGCCTACAAAGGTCCGTTACAATTTTTTTGGGGGGTAAAAAATGACCATCGTTTTAATGCAATAAAAGCTGCAGCAGAAATCAGACAAATCCTATTGGAATTAAACCAGAACATCATCAGGAAACTATTGCATAGGACATCATGACAACAACTTCAAATCACACTTGGCTCACGTTTTAGGGACACAGATTTACAGACGGTCCTCGAAGTGATCCAACCTGCCCATTTTAGACACATGTGAAGGCGTCGCCGCAAGGTTTCCGATCACCATATGCACATCTCAGGAGTTTTTTTCTCCTACTGCTCTGCGGAATGTTGTTTTTTAGATCTTTCAACGTTAATTGGTGCTGGAGCATACATATTTTGCTTTAGCATGCCCACAAAATTAAATCCAGCGGGTTGAGGTCGGTGACCTCGGCAGGCCGGGGTGGCCTGGTCTTTCCGGAGATGAACTCCGAGCCAAACCTGCCTTCGAACCTCAAGGGCTGCTCGGCAGTGGCGAGCTGTTTGCTCGTCTTGCTGGACCTCATTCAGTTCGCTTTCAGGTGCTTGGGGTAGACAAATCCTCCACTTTGCGATGTATGCTGCGCAGCAGCAATTCATTTGCTAGAAAAACAAATCCAGCAGCCAATTCATTTGCTAAGGAAATGAAAACGTGGTTTATCGGATGTTAGCTTGTTTTCAGTCCATTGCCATTTGCACTTGTCAGTGATTGAAGGTCAAGAAGTGTCATAATTTGTTTTAATAGAGTTTTATCTTTGTCCAGTGTAATTCATTTATGATATGCTGCAACAACCAAGAGAGCTAGACCTTTCCGTGAGGCACTTGTGCTCATTTTACGCGACCATATACCAAATTTGGTAACGACCCATATTTGTAGGTGACTTTGAGTTGACGGTGCTCTGTAACAAAGAAAGATACTGGACCAGAATTTTGGGAACATAAATTTCCATTAATTGCAATTATAATCGTGCATGAAACATCTCCCTATCTACACTATTACCATAGTTATACGACTTTAGAAACAGGTACATTTTTGTGCCGCACCCTGTATATGCAAGTAAATATGCCAGGATAAGGGTTGCAAACTCTATTGAAATAGTGATATGCTATATCTGAATGGGCCGGACCGGGCACGGGCTTCAATAGTATGACTTTGAATGGGCTTAGTCTGGGTCTGGGTTTGGTGTCCATGGGCTTGGACTGGGCTGGGCTTGGAGTTTGGGCACCCATGATGAACTATGCTGGCCGACTCCAAATACCCCAAAGAGGTGACCTGAGCTATACGTCATCACTCATCTCCATTGAAAAAGGCATGAGACGCATTCGCTTTGGCGCGCTGTCGTGGCAACAGTTTTGGTAGAAAGGGAAAAATTCAGCCACACAAATGCAAAGTCCCATATGTTCCAGATGTGTAGTAGTCCAACAAACACACAAATAAAACATTGTGTCTTTAACTAAACTATTAGCAAATTTAAAATTAGTATCAATTATGAATCAATCACCATGCTTGTCACCAATGTACATGCTTCTTGTTTTAATTTTAATTAGGTTTAGTGCAGATGATTTGGGCCGAAAATAACGTGGCCCGCAACAGCTAATAAAAAAGACGAGAAAAAAGACATTACAGTTATTAACAAGGACATTCGTCGTTACTTCGCCTGTGATATTCTGGAGCCTATACTATTGAACTGATTCAACCCTCGCCCTACCGGGGTGGGGTCCTATAAGCCATCCCCCAGAGGTTTTTATTGCATAACTGTTTCCAACATCATGCCGATCTGTCTGAAATTTGAGTAGCTGACTTAACAACAATTATACGTACTCCCCCCCTCTCTCTCTCTCTCTCTCTCTCCGTCTTTCTCTCCTCTCTCCTCATCTCTCTCTCTCTTCTCTCTCGTCTCTCTCTCTCTCTCTCTCTCTCTCTCTCTCTCTTTCTGCTCTCTCTCTCTCTCTCTCGTCGTCTCTCTCTCTCTCTCTCTTTCTCTCTCTCTTCTCTCTCTCTTCTCTTCTCTCTCTCTCTCTCTCTCTTCTCTCTTCTCTTCTCTCTCGTCTCTCTCTCTCTCTCTCTCTCTCTCTCTCTCTCTCGTCTCTCTCTCTCTCTTCTCTCTCTCTCTCTCTCTCTCTCTCTCTCTCTCTTCTCTCTCTCTCTCTCTCTCTCTCTCTCTCGGTCTCTCTCCTTTCTCTCTTCTTCCTCTCTCTCTCTCTCTCTAAAAAATAGAAGTTAAGGCAAAAGAAAGTTTTCGTGACGTCATGCACGAAAAAAATGATAAATATTGGAAAAATCATAGAAAATAGAGTTCCGTAGCAAATAAAAAACTTAAACATTTACAGTACAAAATAACATTGTCTTTCAAAAGTTTATTTCAAATTTGCAAAACAAATTGTTTTTGATCCCCCCCATTTTTTTAATCAATACAAAATCAAAACTTTCAAAGCTGTTAAGAAAAACATATGAAAGAACTGAGTAAGCAAAATAATCAAACAAAATTTCAAAGCAATATCTCTCATCTTGACAGAGTGATGGCTCACTAAGTATAAGAAACCATTGACGTCATTTTTTAAATTCACTTTTTGAAATTTGTACCAGATACAAACAAATAAACATTTATTTTGTATTTCTGAGACAAAACCGGTCTAGGAACATGTCTTTTTATTAACAATTGTTAGCTTCTAATTTTGAGGTCTTCTGATCGCTATTGAGGACGTGATCGGGTGAAGGTTGCTAATGCAAATCGCCCGTAGCTAATTGTCATTCATGGTGACGATTTCCGTGACCTAAGAGATTATTAACCAACCAAGACATAAAAAGCAATGTATGGTCAGATAGCAAATTCAATGGCGAACATTTTGACGGTAACCACATTATTTTATTTTCATAACTTAAATAATTACAATGAAGAGAGCAAAATCACTATTTTGTTTTGTTTTATTTTACCATTTTACCATTTTCACTATTTTACCAATTTTGAGATATGGTCGATGTTGGGTCATTCACTTGACCTGGAAGGTCACCCTTTGACCTGAAACCTAACAATTAGGTACCGTTAGATTGTTCACATGACAGGCAACATGCTGGTTTTTACTGCGTTGCTCTATGTTGCTTGGTTTGGAATTTAACAGGGTCTCTTTTAGGACCCCCGCAGTAGGGCAAAGGTGAGACAAACTCTCGTAGGGCGAGGGTTAACATCTGAGGACATGCTGGCGATTGCATTTGTCAACAGCTTTCGATTGTTGTTGTTTTTCGTTGGTTCCTAGATATCCAAGTATCCGAGTTATTTGGGGGCCTCTGGAACAAAATCCTAAAACCGGAAAATCTGACCTTTGATGACCTCTGGTAATTTCAATTTTGACCTGACCTTAGAAAAGAAAAATACACTATCGATTTAGCTTGGCTCAGGCTATCTAACGACGTTGTTCGCTTGTCGCTACGTAGCGTTGTTTTCGAGATCTCAGGGGTGAAATTACCCCCTCCCTTCAGTTCGTGTTCGGCGCGAACCCCATGCAGTGCACGGGTTATGTTATGTTATGTTAGGTTAGAAGTTTTTCCTTTTTTGACGCATGTAAGTTTGTAATTAGAAGTTTTGACTTGTAAGTTCTTGTTTTAGAAGTTTTGACGCTTGCAAGTTTTTTATTCGAAGCTTTGACGCTTGTATGTTTTTGCATTGGAAGTTAATTCAGTAGAAGTTTCATCGCTGGAAGTTTTTTCATCAGAAGTTTTGGCTGTTGACAAATTTGACGCTTATCAGTTTTTCCTGTGACAGTTTTGGCTTGGAAGTTTTGACGTTGGAAGTTTTGCATTATAAGTTTTGGCGTGGAACCAGGGGACAGGACTGTTTGTTTCCTTATACCCAGGGGACAGGGCTGTTTGTTCCCTTTAATCCAGGGGACAGGGCTGTTTGTTCCCTTTAATCCAGGGGACAGGGCTGTTTGTTCCCTTTAACCCAGTGGACATTGCTGTTTGTTTCTTTTAACCCAGGGGACAGGGCTGTTTGTTCCCTTTAACCCAGGGGACAGGGCTGTTTGTTCCCCTTTACCCAGGGGACAGGGCTGTTTGTTTCCTTTAACCCAGGGGACAGGACTGTTTTTTTCCTTTAACCCAGGGGACAGGGCTGTTTGTTCCATTTAACCCAGGGGACAGGGCTGTTTGTTTCCTTTAACCCAGGGGACAGGGCTGTTTGTTACCTTTAACCCAGGGGATAGGACTGTTTGTTTCCCTTAACCCAGGGAACAGGGCTGTTTGTTTCCTTTAACCCAGGGAACAGGGCTGTTTGTTTCCTTTAACCCAGGGGACAGGGCTGTTTGTTCCCTTTAACCCAGGGGACAGGGATGTTTGTTAACCTTTAACCCAGGAGACAGGGCTATCTGTTACTGTACGTCACTGTCGGGGTGGCACTGCACACATCGTGTTGTTTAACCTTAGGGGCCAGGGCTGTCTGTTACCGTACGTCACTGTCGGGGTGGCACCACGCATCGTGTTGTTCGACAGTCTACAGGCGATGTAAATACCGCCGAACACGATGCGATATTTCACTCTTCGGTGAGCCGCACTAAGGCACCATGCTTGCATGCGTCACAAACGAATGACGTACTCACCGCGCCGGGCCGAGTCACAGTGCTGGGCTATGTCAGCGAAGCCAGCAGCTCCCATTAGCACGACGCTGCCTTACCGGTCGGAACGTCCTCCTGGATACTCTCCACGAAACCGGTTACTACGTCGCTACATACGTCTACGCTCGCACTGCACGAGTAGCTGCAAACAATGACTCTCCGCGCGAGCGTGTCACCCCCCGCAGCCGCGCGGTCTGTGAGACGCTGTCGGCGTGGCGA